>BJBW01006106.1:45129-58906 GCA_004320125.1 Scolopax mira | reverse complement strand
CCTTCTCTTCTCCAGGCTAAAGAGTCCCAGCTCTCTCAGCCTTTCCTCATAAGGGAGATGCTCCAATCCTTGAATCATCTTCTTTGCCCTTCGCTGGACTCTTATGAAGGCATGCTGTTTCCAGCCACATAACTGCTGGGGGTCTATAAACCTCAATTCTTCTTTTTGCAGCTTCTTTTTAAAATATCAGTTCCCTCTCATGGCATTATAGCCACTAGAGGAGAGGCATTTCAGACTGGGGCCAGTGCCGAAACATAATTTAATTTTGAAAATGACTTGGTAGAGTAGCAATAATACTATGTAGTAGAAGCTTCAAATGGATATTTTCTTAAAATATCACAGGATACTTTTTATATGCTAATGAAAGAGCAAATATCTCTGAGAGGGAAGAACATGTTTGAGGTTTAAAGAATAAATGAGAAAATTCTTCAGCCCGGGTAATACAAAGATCCACTTCAGCATAAGAGCATTCACTGTTCGTTTCCTAGCAAACCTGTTGGGGGGTGGAGGGAGAGGGAGGGCTGATTTCACAGTCTACGCAAATGTGCTGTAATTAAGGCAGAGTCCTGCTCACACTCTTTTTCTGGAAAGTCCTTTTTTTCCCACCCCTGTAGAAGAACAACCTCAGTTATTAAGCCGCAGGCACGAGGGCGAGCTGTTATTTTAACACTAGGACTTTTGCCCGGCTGTGGCACTTGAGGTCTGGAATTTAGGAGTGTGATTTCTCAGAGCTGTCACAGGGCTGTAACATTTATGCTTCCCTGCTCCCTGAGAGCCATTGCGCAGGGCTGCACCCCTTTGAATTAACTCCACCACTGCTCTCCTGCCCCCTGAAAAGTGCTTCGGCATAGGAAGGGCTCCTGGACCTCCCCACGGCACGTTACTGAATCTGAGAAGGTTGGAAACCTGTTCCCTAATTAGGGCCTGATCCAAACCCACTGCTTTGAGCCAACGCATTCTCACACAGGTTTCAAAAGATCCCCAAATTTGTAGGCGTTGCATTTTCCCAGAGAATTTAAGAACAGTGTCGTTCTGCCTGGCTGTCTCTCCATTTGAGATTTAAACCACCTTTGTAGAAGCTTCTCAATTGGCCAAAGAAATGGCTCAGGTAATCAGCTACATTAATACCCAAATGCATGCCAGATTGACCTCCTTGCTACCCATATCCCAAAGGCTGGACCTTGGAGGTAAGTCATCGTGTTATCTAAAAATGACTTCTCAGAGAATGAACTACAAATTTGCTACTGCCAGTCTAGCAGCTGCTTTTAGAGAGCAGATATCTCACCTCTGGAAGGGAAAGGTTATCATCTGCATTGTAGGGACGTATGGCAATTCCATCACTCAACCTGCTGTTCATTCTTCATGGGGTTAAGCTTCCTTTTAAATAAATGGTGTCTACAATTTGGATGGGACGTTTCTCTATGGCAGAAAAAATATATTAGAATGTTTTATTTTAAAAAATATTATTTTCTGTATAGTTACAAATATAAGGAGGGCAGGGTAGAAAGACAAGGCATTCCCATCCAAGAAGGAGGTTATGGTGATTGCATCAGGACAATTTTCACACTTAAAAAAACATTATATTAGACTATTGTGAAGGACTAGACACAGAGGTTTTATATAAATGACATAAATCTGGCCATATACAGGTGAAGTATAAGAACAAATGATTGTATTTTATTTGTGAGAAGGACTCACAGATTGGCCCATATTGACTGTTAGGATCATGAAGGCTGAGTTTCCTCATAATATAAATCAAATAATATTGTTAGATGTTTCCTATCTCCAGATTAGAAATGCATACCTGAAATGAAAGCTGGCTGCTGGAAAGAGTTAGAGTTTTCACCTTGAGACCTAAAGAAAGTACTCCTCCCGAGGCATCTCACTAGCTTTTTTCTTTTTAACATCATTACCATGGTTTCCTTTCTTATTACAACAGAAGTTCTGAAAAAAAATATAAAAACAGTTTTACTGTTAAGGCTTGAGAATATGTAAACATAAACTATGTAATCTGTGTTTGATTTGAGCCAGAATATTGCATTTCTGTGCTTTGAAATCATGACTGTATTACAAAGCTGACATTTTAATGGAAAAATAGCTTTTGAAAGCTGCCTTTGAAAACACACTGAATAATTCTCCAGGTTGTAACTGTTTCACTACCTGAATATTGAGGATACCAGCAAGAAATACCACTTTACCTTATTCTCCTGATTCTGAGTGACATTCAGATGTTCATAATAAAACATTCTTTGTTTTACAGTAAAACTTGCACAAGCACCTTGTGTCTTTCAAGCCACATCCTGTCTGAAATGACCACTCCAAAACTTCTCACTGTTTTGGTCATGAAGAGGGTACCTGAAAGAGTTCTTGGAACTATACGTTATTTCCTGCTAACTGATATATAAAGAAGAATCTTAAGGCCATTTGATAGAAAGTGCTCATTACTTTCCCTCTTGTTCAACTCTTTCATTCTCAACTTAAATAGAAATGTGAGAAACTCCAGATGTTGCTTCTCTGGTTTCTCCTGGAAGACTCATTAAGGTTTCTAAGATGCATCCTGGGAGCATGTCAACACATAACGCAAATGGCAGAGGGTGTTTAATCCTAACAAAGACCATCTTTAAGTGTATCTAAGGCACCAACACAAATAACCATTAAGAAAAACAGAAATAAAATTGAAAAAAAGTTTTAAACAGAGAAGCAAAGATAATTATTTCCGTCAATTAATCAAGCTCCACTTGTCCTCCTGAGATGACAGTGCTATGAATTTTCCAGTCAGCGGAGGAGTCTTCTGCCACAAGGATAGCTAAGACATGAATTTTTAATCTATAACCCAAATAAAACCTCAAACAAAACACTTGCTTTTAAAAACTGTTCCAACTCTTATATACCATGAAGAAAAAATAAGCAAAATCAAATATATTTCTTATTCTTTACAAGTCATCCTTAAGAGAGATTTCTTTATAGGAGAACCTTATTAATAATCCAGGTTTATACAGAAACACACTTTATGCTCTACAGAAAAGTATTGTCATCTCTCTCTAGCTCTTAGGAAAGATTTAATAGTGGATGCCACAACATATTACTAGGTCGATTTTTTGTACTGTATTTTCTAGAGTCCTTTTCCAATCCTACTATAAACTGGAATAAAATAAATATAAAATTCAGTTAGAAAAAGTACATTTTGTGATTCTTTATCTTCTCTTTACTTATATCAATTCATCTACTCACTGGTAAACAACATTCAATCATTTGGCTCACATGCATAAACTCAAGTTAATGAAGTTTCCCTGAGACACACACAATAAATAGGCTTGAATGAGTGGAGTAGCCAAAAGGAGATGGCATCATAGACTACAATTTTATGTAGTATTATATTCAACTACATATAGATGGGGTTGTCAGGTAAAACTGGATGAAAACTCAGCATATTCTGATCAGCTCAACCAAAGATTTCCAATCTCAGGGTTATTCTGAACTTCACAAAAATAAATATATACTTGTCACATATAAACAGGAACACTTTGCCAAACTCTTCATTTGGACATTAACTTCACTTTGCAACATCAGTTTAACATTTTATTCTGGCAGAAGTTTGTTTACTTGTATTTCTTTTAATGTGGTTTTCTGGTAGCTGCTTTGTAACTACTAATTTAAATTGAAGTTTAAAAAAATCTCATTATTGTCTGCATCAAATACACTTGAGTGTGATGGATGTTCACTATGACTACTTCCATAACACAGCACTGCTTCTCCCAGAATAAAAGAGCATGTGCAGTGATAGCTCAATACAATCTTTTCGAGATAATTTTTATTAAAAAGGTTTTAAGAAACTTTGAAGCGTGGAATTCTCAACAGTTGAAAGACTGATGATTTAAGACTTGTTTATATGATGCTAGAAAAAAGGACCTTGCCTATTTGCCTATGGGCAGAAATGACATGAACACACTATCAATTTGTGGCACATCTCTGTATTTACAGGGTTGAAACTGATTGAAAAGCATTTCTTTGTCAAAAGGAGAAAACAAAAATTTTTCATGAGTCCAGGCTTGAATTTCCCCATAAGCCCAAAGTAGACTTCTGTAAGTGAATTTGGGAGGGTTGGTACCACCATGGTACAAACGGTCTCTTCACTGAGACTGAAAATTTGCTCCTACGGGACAAGACCTGTAGGACAAGACCTTGTAGGACAAGACCTGTCATTTCCTCAGGGAAGGGCTGATTTCTTGTTAGGCATGTCAAGGCAAAACTAGAAAAGGAAAGACAAAGACCCAACAAAGCCACTCTGGATATTTGGTTGAAATGAAAACCACAGTATTTCAGATACTATCTTTACATTTCCATCTGATTTCTTGATGCTAAGACTTTGTAAGAATTTAAATACCTAGGTTTCCTGCATCTTCTGAATCCAACATCTGGGACCGGTCAGACACCATTAGCACCATAGGCCACTTTTGGCCTCCAGCCTAGACTCAGCCCATGTAATTCCAAGCACTTCACAATGATCTGTGGTCAAGAGCCCTGAACTTTTTTCATGGAAAATGATAAACACTTCTAGAGTGCAGCTCAGATCACCTAAGAGCTCTTTTCCATTTGGATGTAGATTATTATAAAGTTAGCTGATTTAGGCATCTAAACCTGGTTGCTATCAATCTAGGTCTTAAAGTAAATGAATTTATAAAACAGGTTTTCACAAAAAAGTATCAGTTTGGTAATCTGACTTATCCCATGCATTTCCTCAAATTACAGACAGCCAGAAATGAAATGAAAATATGTCTTTGGGTGAGTTTCTTCCTTTTTGGTAGTCTGGTGAGAAAGTTAAGTTGGACTGACGAAGCAGCTAACGATGTCAAGAAATGAGGGTCTCTGTGCATCCCACTTCATATTGACGAAAACTATTCAATGAGTAACTCAGAGATAAGCTGAGATAAGTAGTATTTAATTTAATTTTTAAGTGAGATATTTCCACTGTACAAATTTATCCAGGGATTCTGAATGCTCTGTAATACAACAGTATTTCAAATGTGACTCATTCAATTATATCATGTCTGTAAATGTAACAATTTTAACAACATTTACTAACTGCTGAATGTATTAAGTCACCTAAATAATTAGGATTTTAAGAAAATGGGCTGACAAAGGTATGATAGAGCCAGTTTTGATGTCACCCTAGTGAAGAATGGGCAAAGATTTGTCAAGTCATCACAGACTCAAAATTCAATTTCATTCATGTAATAAAGTCCCTAATTCAAAGGTGCTCCAGTCCATGAGTCCATCTCATGTGATGACTTATGGAACTCTCAACCTTGGAAGATTCAAAACTAAGATCTTACAGAAACCCAGCAGTTAATTTTTCCTCTCAAAACCCCCCCATTCCAGGTAACTGCTAACGGTCTATAATGTTTAACCATGACAAACCGCTATGTTGTACGTGAAATATTGACTAAAACACTTCATCTTGTGGTTGTGTTGCATTTTCATTGGTATAACAGTGTAAAACTTGACACCCAGATCATCCTCCCATCTGACAGAGCCAGAAATTATGGTAGGAATAGCTGTGAAGATGTAAGCCCAAGGTCAGAATGGTAGGATGACCACATCTTACACCATTGGAGGCAACCAGAAACAAAAAAATTACTAATATTCCTGTTCCTCTGCTCGATGAAGCCTGATATCATACCCCTTACCTATGAGGATTTGCCCTCAGAAAGCCAAACCGGTTAATCGCATAATCCTTAGCTTTTCTATAAAGCTTTCTATTGATTCATAGCATGGAGTGAAAGGGGTTTTTTTCTAAGCAAAGTGGCAGGTGGTAGATTCAGCCTCAACACAGCACCTCCCTTCAGGCAAAGTGGTTCTTACAAACAACAGATGGATGGCACAACGGCCAAAGGCCTGCAACTCAGGTTGTATTATTATCTAAAAGGGGGTTTTCGTTTTAATTCAATAGCAGTAGGATAGGTTAATCAAGTCAGCTGGTGTGATGTGGTGGCGCTGGTGGAGAAAATACGGCATATTATTCAATCGAGTAATCATTGTAAAACGCAGCTTTGGGGTCAGTGGGGTGTGTTAGTACAGAAAGAGGCAAAACTCTCTCTGGAGAGGCTACTTTCCACATAAGTCATGTTTTCCAAGAGTCAGACACAGAGATAAATCCATCATGTGAACCTCTGAACCAAACAATGTATGAGAGGGTTAGGGAAAGGCAGAAACCATTCAAATGTATGTAGATGCCAAATGAGAGGGAAATCATGGGAAGGTGGAGAAAAGCACAGGGCTTTTGTTTTTCTTAAGAAAAAATGCCTGGCATTTGTCTGCCGACAGCATCATCCTTAGTAACTCTTTCTACTGCTACCCAGATTTCTATCCACTGATTTAACATCAAAGTGGTAAACTGATTAACAAAAATCCCCTTGATTGTCCACTCTGTAATAGAACTAGGAACCTCAGTACACCTCCTGTGTTTTGGTGTTTTTTGTTGTACAATGCTGCGTGGTCATCCACTTCTCTCCTAGAAGTTCTTCAGGCTGGCAAAAGGGCAAGATCAGATTTTTTTTTTTTTTCTGGTGTTCCTTTAGCTGGTGTTCAGGTACTTCAGCTGTGGGCAAAGAAAAATTAGAGGATTTGGATTTTGGTTATGCTCAAACACAATCACAATTTGCTTTCTAATCTCCCGGTTTAAGAAGTTGGCTGTACTGATGTAGGAAATAGTTGCAAACTTAGTCTGGGGTTAAGGTCAGCCTGGTAGGAGAGTTTTATAAATGCTTCCTGATGCAGCAAAGAAAAGGTGAACCAAACAGCAAGAACATCAACAAAGAGACTGGCCAGACCTTCTGATGAAGTTTGGTTTCACTGGCTTTTTGTTTCAAGTGAGAGTCTTTGGCATTTAGAAAAATATTTAGAAATGGGGGGGGGTGTGGCGTGTGTGTGTCACATGAAGGACTCTGAATTTATTAATAGTTCTTGTTTGAAAAAGATAAGACATGACCTTAGCGATAAAAACACTACCAAAGCCTATCTCAATAAATTTGCTGTAGTTTTATGTATGCGTCTGCCATTATCTGGAATTAAAAAGCTACAATAACCTAACTGTACGTGAAAAGACGACGATTCCTCTTGGGATGTGAACCATGGGAAGTTACTTCTCTCTGTTGGCCAAAAAGGCCCTTACAGGTATTTTAATTTTAAACTGGGTTGCCTGTGTACTCCTCTGTACCTGGTTTGCCCTGTGGATGATGCCTCCCTGTCTTATCAACCCTACCCATTCCACCTTGTCCAGGGCTGTCACAGAAATATTTCTCTGTGGATACTGGCATAACATCCTATACCCTTGGTAGCTGTGGAAACAGGTGAGGCTGATGCCAGCAATGTATTTTTCATTTGAGTTTGGCTTGCTTCATTCTGAACTGCAGGAGAGATGCAAGCATCATAAAATGGGGCAGGGAGCGATGGATGTGCAGGATAGCTAGGGAAGAACAGAGCAGGAAGGACTTGAAGCAAGAAAGCAAAGGACCTGTTGAAACAAATACAAAACAATACAAAACAAGAGAAAAATAATGCAGAATAATCATTCTGAGCTGGGTTCCATTCTCCTTTACAGCCAAGCAGCCTTCTTACTGGAACGCAGCTCGGCATCCAATGGGGCTGCTCTGCTGCAATCTAGGAAGAACTTTCCTCACTAAGGGCAAGGAAAAAACTCAGAATCAGGAAAATAATAGTGTATGACAGGATATCCCAGTGCTACATTTATTATACATGTTGTAAGTAAAAAGAGGAAAGCCTCTTATTTATTCTGGAGGGGGGGAAAGAAGAAAAAAAAACCAGATACTGCTATAATTCTCCCAGTTCTGCATAGCTTGTAGGGATGACTAGCTAAACATCTATGTGAAAACTTGATTGTCAGTACATAAAAGTCTGCAGAGATGAAGCAGGCAGTGTGGGTAGAGAGGAAAGATGATATTCAAATAATTACCACTTAACAACTTGGACAATAACTACATACGAAAGATAAATCTTTAGTAAACCTGCAGGGAAAAAAAATAGAAGACAATTATACAAGGAACTGAGCTTCACTTGTGCAGTGAAAATGGAGATTTTGTGCATAACACCTGCAGTTAGTACTAATACAGTATGAAGGGTACACCACAAATACTGATCTCCCTGAGAAACTGGCTCTTTCACGAAGTTGAATAAAATGCTGTTTGCAGATGTCCTCAGATACCTTAATTTCTCAGCTACAGCTTTGTCTCAGTGAGGAGTGTGTGACAAGAATGAAAGAAATGTGGGAAACTTAGAGAGCAGAAAGTTGTACAGGTGAGGAAGAAAAAGAAAAGAGCTGGAGAGGCACAAAAAGTAGATGACAGAAGTGTAAAGGGGGTGTAGATGGGGTGAAAGAGGAGATGCTTTAAAAAGCAGGACTAAAAAAAAAAAATGAGAAGGTGGAACAACTGTCTCTCTGAGAGAGAGATTAAAAAACCTCAGAGAACGAAAAACTCAGAAAGAACCTGAGAGGAACCTGTGAGGTGACAAAGAGTAAATAAAGGAGCACATAGGGAAATACCATGAGAAACCATTGAAAGAAAAGCAAGCAGAAGGAGGAAAGCATTCAGAAAAAATACATGAAAGAACAGATGCCATACTTAAAGAAGAAAGACAGACTAAATTATGAGAATGCAAGATCAGATATTAAATTTTTTTTAAGCTTACAAATGTAATACACACAGTGCTTAATTGCGAAGGTTGGGGCACAACTAGGGAAGTGGTGGAAGAGTGACAGCCTAAATTTACACCTCACCCTCAATGATACCTCTGTGAATAGGAAACAGGAAGAGTACATTAAATCACATCTCTAATTCTGCAGTCCACCCATTTGACTAGAGATGCTCAGAGTACATGTAATGTATATTCTTAATGTAATATATTTTCTTATAACACATATCATCAGTCCTGCTGGAATAAGCAACTAGAGGCAGTGCTTTATGGGGGTAGTTTGTTTTGTTTTGTTTTTGGTTTTTTTTTCGTGGACCTCTGTATCCTTACCAGGGTTTGAAATAAATGGATTGTCAATTTATAGTACCTCATCAGGATTTGCCAATAGTTCAAAGCTGTTTTCTGCCCCATAGATGGCTAAAGTGAGACCTCATCACTCTCTGCAGCTACTTGAAAGGACACTGTAGAGAGGTTGGTGCTGGTCTCCTTCTCAGAACGAGAGGCAATGGCCTCAAGCTCCAATGGAGTAGGTTTAGACTGAATATTAGGAAAGACTGTTTCACAGAAGGAGTGGTTGGGCATTGGAATAGGCTGCCCAGGGAGGTGGTTGAGTCACCAGCTCTGGACATGTTTAAGAGTGGTGACTGTGAAATCCTGAGTGTATCACTGGGGAAGGCTCCTGCTCTGCACCACTGTGTAACCCATGTCCTATCTAAGTGCTTCCAAGTTCTGCACAGGAATCCCACATGGCACTGGTTGGATTGCACAGAGGTTAGCTGCCTATGAAATGCCAATCTCCAGAGAGACATGCATGCTGTGACATAATATTGGTGTTATGTCCACTAAATGTCACCCATATTTGTTGCCACAGTTCTTTTCAATTTAGGGGATGGGTGGCTTCACTGTTAGTAGACACCATGGCTGGGTGGGGAGATGATCAAAAGAGACAGACAAGAAAAGAAAACGGGAAATGAATTTTAAATGCTATGAAATAATCCAGAAACTTCTTACCTATTGTGTGGAGATAATTCAGAAGATATATGCTGGTAGGCAAAGACACGCTTTGTGTTTCTTGGGGAAAGTGTACAGAATAACTATGCATCACATGTTCTAAAAAGGTAATATAGTAATTAACTGGAATTTTGTTGCAACTGTTATTGTTTAATTGCTCACTAATGACAAGGTTTTTTGACATCTTCATTGCACAACTGTTTTCCATTAGATGTCCCTCTATGACATACACAGAAAATATGAGTGTCCTGTATGATTTTCAGAGTGACAGCCTTAATTGTATACAAAGAGCTAGATCACGGGGGTTTTTTTGTTTGTGTTTTGTTCTTTAGAAGAACAACTATTCCATTTTAGTTAAGCACAATTAAAAAAAATATTCTTTTTCTTAGTGTTCGCTCAGACCTTTAAGCCAACATGAGCTACAATGAACAGCAATATTCTGGTGTGGGTTCATAAAGCCTGGCAACCAGTCAATTCTGCTTCACATCATAAAATAGTGTGAAAGATGTGAAAACTACAGCTGTGAGTTACCAAATAAGAGATCCGTCATTTTAATGCCCAAGCTACACTTGTCAGAAGCTGCTCTAGCACATCTGCCTACAAAACTTCTTAGGTATCAACTTTTCAGTAGCACATGAGTATTTGTCTTTATAATTTGCCCTAGTTTCAAATTAAGAGAAAAGATATTAATGTACTTTTGCAGTGATACTGAAGTTTTTCAAGACCTCTCTTTCTGGTGAGCAGAATGGTTTAAACCAGTTTAAACCAAACTGCAAAGGAAACTGTATCGTATGTGGCATTCCACCCAGTGCTTGTGTAGGCAAAAAATACTGGATTTGTTAAAAATCCAAAGTTGTTCTTTCTTTCTAGTTGAAGGCACCCTGTGTCTTCCTCCTGCCACAAATTTTTTATGCTGTCAGATTGGGTATGCATTGCAAAAATCTCAAAACATACATGTAGAGGTGGCATTTACCTCCCCTTTCTTGGGTCTTCTGCCTGCGCTGTCCCAGCAGAGCAAAACTGTGATGGAAGGTGGTGACCACACATTGGGCACTGCTCGAGCCCTCCCCACGGGATCCAGCGGGGAAACCTCAGGTTTGACCTGGGAATGAGGATGTGTCAATGGGTAACGGGATTGCCACCACTCCTGCTGTGGGTAACCTGCTGCTGAGCTGGCCGTGGCTTCCCCAAGGGTAAAGGTTCCACGTTGAGATGCAATGAACTGCAGTAACTGAGAGTGGAGGTTATGAATAAGTTGATCACCATGGCTAAATGCATGACTTGATCTATCATGACCACAGCCATTGGTCTGTGGGATGGTAGGGGCTGGATGGAGCTTTGAGCAACCTGGTCTACTGGGAGGTGTCCCTGCCTAGGGCAAAGGAGTTAGAATTAGATAATCTTCCAATTAGGTCCTTCCAACCTAAACATTTCTGTTTTTTTATGGTGACAGGAGGAAAATAAGTCTTTTTGAAGGAGAAAGACCTTATCGTTCTCCTTGCTTTTTACTTTAAAACACATGATGTATAGCATAACCAGTGTCAGTCCTGCAATGGCTCGTTACCCAGCAACAGAGAGCTCGATATCCAAATTTGGAGGTACAGAAACAGAGCAAGTTACCACCCTCATCTCAAAAAAAAGCTTGAAAAAAAGATGGACTTACCCGTCATGCACTCAGCAGTTCTTCCTACCACAAGTTTGGAAAAGAGGTCCTAGCCACTTCTCTCACTAAGATTTTTTTTTATTGTGTTTTGCTGTGCAGTCGAAATAAAAAAGAAAAGGAAAAAGAAAAAAGAAAAAAGGGAAAAGGAGGAGAGGAGAGGAGAGGAGAGGAGAGGAGAGGAGAGGAGAGGAGAGGAGAGGAGAGGAAACACTAGGCCTTATTTTTAAGTTTGCAAGGAATGGTTTCCTCTCTTCCTAATGTAATGTTTTTGATGAGAAATAAAATGCTGGAGAGTTACTTACAAGGACTTTTACAAACCATGGAGAAATAGATATTCAGGGGTAATGAAAGGAAAAAAATTGAATGTTTTGTGCAGGAATTGGAAGTGATTGGTCTCTAGGAATGGAAATCCTGTCCCTGATAAGGAGCTGGCTGGCAGAAGGAGGTCTGTGCAGCAAGATGTTTGCAGGTCTCCTTGTCACCGCCATTTCTGCCTGGTCCAAGGCAGTGATCAGAATTTATCCTTCCTCTTGGTACCCCAGCCAGCGATGCTCAGGCACCACCAGCTGCCAGGTACAAACCCATCTCACTTTCTTTGAGTCGTGACTCATTCACATGCCTGCCCTGAATACTGGCTTTTTTACCCATCAGATTACACTGGCCTCGAAATCCACAGTGCTATTGACTGCAGCAGAGCTGCTCAGTCCATGTGCAGCTTTCCTCCACCATCACCTGCAAAGCCCTTCTGGGCATCTTTGCCCAAACCTGCTATAATTTTCTGATCTAGAGTAGGACAGAAAAAAAGTAAAAAAAAATACCCAAAGCCCAAGCACTGATGCAATGTGGATTCACTGGAACTGCAAATTGAAAATTGCTAGAGCCAAGACATGAGAAAAGGAAGAGTACATTAACTCCATAAAAATGCTTCATTTCCATACTTCAAAAAATGAATCTTTTCAGCTTCCATTTAGAAATGACAATTTTCATTAATGAACTAATATGAATAGCATAGCACGACATGAAAGAAAATTAGCGTTCAGATTAAATTACATACGGGGATCTGTCCAATGCAGGTTTTCCTTTTCCTGCATTTGCTTTGTTGCCAAATATCTGACTATATTTTTTGCTGTGCCAGTGAACCAGAACTGCCACTCTGTGGCATTCCCCTCCAACCATGTTAAGGTGCCGGTGGTCCTGTCCTGCTGGAACCCAGCTACAAGTTTAATTCTGTTTCAGCCAGTGGAGATGAATTGCACTGTTCTCCCTCGTAGCTAGAGTTGATTATGAGTCACTGGTTCTTCCTGTGAGCCATTCCCTAGCTGCTATCCCTTACCCTTTATCCAGTACTGTAAGGCCACCATGAGCTGGACTATCAAGTGGCCTCTGGATGTACTTTGAAGCGTGAAGGTCAAAGAAGAAACAAGGCCGGCTCCAAAAGTTTTGCAAACACGTCTGAAAATCTGTGGTTTTGTTTCCAAAGAGCATAAATTTGGGAAACATTCTTTGTCTGAGAGGTTGTCTCTACAAGCTTCCCTGATTCATCTGGAGTTGTGATTCCAACGAAAAGCTCAACTGGGAAAAAAAAGTGCTTTGTTTTGGATCAAATGGCAGTTGGTTTTGTTGTCTTCTTTTGCTTGCTCTTATTCCATAGAGGTGGCTTTATTTTTCCTTTCTCAAAGACACCAAGTACATCTGTACTCCAGAGGCCTCTCTGGGGGAGTGAGCCCAGATTATGCTCCCCCATAGGACTCTTCCAGCTCCCCCAGTCTTGGTCTCCTTCCCTACTGCTTGCTCTGCACATCCCTGGGAAGCGGCACAGCAAAGGCACCCAGGGCATTTAATCAGCAGGAGAAAGGCCTTCTTTGAATGCAGGACTTGGGCAAAGCTGAACTTGGGCTCCTTGTTAGCTGCTACAAAGCCTGTTGAATAGCCACCTGGACCAGGGCCAGACCAGCCTCAGCAATTACATGCACGGACAGACTCCACTGATATACTGATGGCAGCACTGGAATCCCTACCGATCACATGGTATCTGCAGGACGTCTGATTTGTGACCATTTGTGACCGTAACCAAAAACCACCAACATTTTGCCTGACTCCAAATTTGTTACCTTAAATAAAGCTTATCTTTTATGTTTTAGGTATGCTTTCCAGATGGTGTTGTGTTGTTCTGGTTTTACCACCATTGGTCTGCTCAGTCTTGCCACTGCTGTCCTCCCAAAAAGACTTTGCAATATTAGGAAATAATTGAAATTGTAGGTGTCCGATAGAACAATGTCTTAAAGTAGGTCTATGCAGGTCAAGATTTGTATTCAACCTCATCCCCCCTCAGTAGGTTCCCTTGTATCACTATCAATCAGATCAAATATCTTAGCATAAAAAGAACTCAATTAC
>BJBW01006106.1:31784-45098 GCA_004320125.1 Scolopax mira | reverse complement strand
AAATAAAAATAAAAATAAAAATAAAAATAAAAATAAAATGGAAGCAGAAGTGAAAAAGGAAGTGAAAGCAGAAAAAGAAAAAGAAAAAGAAAAAGAAAAAGAAAAAGAAAAAGAAAAAGAAAAAGAAAAAGAAAAAGAAAAAGAAAAAGAAAAAGAAGGAAAACAAATTCATGTTTTATGAGAGCAGGGAGTGGAACACCCAGCTCAACCCTCGTCCCAGCACCACAACAGCCACTCTCTGGTGCACAGGTCAGTTGGCAGCCGCTCTAACAAGGACCTCTCCCCATGGGTGGTCTCGGCTTTACGCCCATTTGTACTTTTGTGTCACTTTGATACAGAAACACAAATGCTTCTTTTCTTATCATGTACTACTTTAGATTTCAAACTTGTCTGAAAAGATCATCATGGGGACCCCTGCCTCCTAAAATACTCAGTATCTTGCAAAGCCAAATGTGTTCTTTTTCTTTTTTGTCCTTTTCTTTTCCCTTTTCAAATGCAGTTGATTTCAGGGCTAAGATTACCCCTTGGCCATTTACCAGACAGACTGTACATTGTATTCATGCTTTTCAGTGCTGTTGCCTCCCTAGCATCACCATGGTATGCTGCATTAGCAATAATATTTACCATCTTGTCAGGCGGTCAGTGGCAACAGGCTTAATGAAACAGGTTATTTGTTATTCAGCACAAATCACAGTCATTGACAAATCAAGCTGGGAGATGCTTATTTACTGAACTTTTATTATCTAAAAGTGCGCAGTCTCTTAGAAAAAAATGTACAAAACTTGTGAGTTTGAATAGTGAACATGGAGGGGGGGAAAGCTGTTTATACTGATTCTTTCAAATGAAGTCTTAGCCAATTTTGCCTATGTAATTTGTTTATTCTCAATTTAAGGTCCTTTTCATGCCATTAGACCAAAGCAAATGATTCTGTGTCAGCTGTGTTTTACCTCCACATTAGTAAATTTAGGTTAATACTGTATGGCTAAGATAGAGTACACAGTATCACAATACTGTTGTGAACCTGAATAGAGGGATTTTGGGAATGGCATTGCAAAAAATGCCTCCAGAGAGGAAAATGTTTTCTTTTCTTGTAAAGTATTAACATCTAGAAAGACATACCAGCAATTAAACACTCTCTTTTCCTACCACATCCACTTTCTTTTTTAGTACAAATAAACACAGCATGAGCAGTCAAAGGTTTCCAAACTGAAACTCACTGAAACTTCTGATATTTCACTAAACAATGACCTGAGCATGGTGGTCTTTGTGTTTGGGTGGATTTTTTTTTGTGTGTGGCTTTTTTTTCCCATGGTTTGTTTTTCCCTCTTTTATCTGGGGCAGGGTGTGTGGGGAAGGGATGGGTGGTGGTAAAGAAGGAAGGGGTAATGCAAAACAAACTTGGGGAAAATATTTGATTTTTTTTTTTTTAAAATAATTAATGAAATGAGTTTAAAAAAATATAACCAATACCAAAGAATATTTAAAAGTTTAAAAAAGGCAAATGTAGGGTTTGTTAAGTACAAAATAGAATAAAATATTTTAGCCATCCCTTCTGACAGAATGCTTTGCCATGCTTCATAAATTTGTCTTGGCAGATACCCCTGTGTAAGGCTCCTCAGATAACAAGGAGCTACAAGGTTTGCTCTTATACTCTAGGCTCCAGCCAACGTTGCTTTGCCAGTATCAGTCACAGCACCACAGTGCCCTGGTTTGTCATCTATTTTAACTTAAAGCATCTGTGAGGCTTCTTTCAGCCCTGCTTGGGTAGCTGTAGGGTTAGCGAAATTGTCTCTGCATCTTGTGCCACTGGACGAGCTCTGGGACGTCCACATGCCAAATGATTCTTTGATACTTCCCATAGGTTTATGGATCTACCCACCCCTGGGAACAGCCCTGGGAACGACCCACACACCAGCACCCTCACAGTGTTCAAGACACCAAAATGACACCCATATGGTATCAGGCAAGGCAGGGGACTTTTGGGACATGTTCCCCTCCCTGAGAAGAGCTCTCAGCAGTGGAAAACCAAAAGATACCCTTAGTCAAGAGGAGTAGTAGTGCCAGTCCCTGGCAGGGTTTCACATCTCATCTCCATCCTCTTTCCACCCCAGTCCTCACCAGTGTCCTTCTCTGGGGTGCTGCTGGTCTCACATTTCCAGTGATTATCAGTTTGCAGGGAGCTGTGGGCTGCAAGCCCCATGCAAAATAGCTTCAGCTATTCATCTCCAGTAAACACTGAGAGCCCTTGGACAACTCGGGCCACCCAGAAAGAAAGAGAACAAAACCATCACTGACCACACTTCTTTTAAATTTTTATTATTTTTTTTTTCACATTGAGGAAGGGGATACAGGGAGGGCGTGGGGAGGGAAGGAGGGATCTTTATCTGAATTTCTCTGAAATTCAAGGGAGAGGAGAACCATGGGCATAGCTAAGTCATCTGCAAGTGAAATGTTGCACCCCTGCTTCTGAGGATGAGGATGCAGCGGGTCGGGCACCCCTGTGTGCGGCACAGCATCAGGAGTTGCTAGGTTACCCCCAGCACCAGGAATTCAGGGAACAATGCGCTTCCATCTTTCTCAGTTTTGAAACATAAAACAGGTATGGGCATAAAATACAGTTTCCTACAGAAACTCCTGACAGCCCCCAGTGATGTATGGGCCTCGAACTGGGGGGGGGAGGAGGGGGAATAAGCCACCCTTTCACAATGGAAACATCTGACAGCTCTAGTGGAGGCTCTCAGATCACTGGTGGTGCACCCTGAGCTTTATTATCATTGTTGTTATTATCATCATTCTCCTGTTCATAGATAATGTCATAATTTACAGTCAGACATTGTGCACGCTGGATGATTGATGTCGCTTGGGCATGAATAACCCTTTCTATAGGGTTAATAATGGGTCTTCAGTGAGAAACCGAGGTGGGGAGGGGGATAGAGAGGGGGAAACTCCTTCATAAAGGCAGCCTTTCCTCAGATGCAGTGCTCAGGGTGATAAGATGAACTTTCTTGATCCTGTGCTCCTGTTGTCCTAAAACAACCGCTTGGTGCAGGAGAAAATATGATGTCTGCACAGTGTGAAGAACACACCAGCCTTCTCCTGCATGGACATGGCAGGATATTCAGGGGGTTATGAAGAAGACATGTCTTGTACCAACAGACCAGGCTGTGTCACGGGCCCCACTACTCTGCAAAATGGACTGTGTTTTTAGTGCTACAGATGCACTACTTCTCAGGAAAACATCAGGTCACTGGCACTAGGTGCTCACTTGGCTGCGATTCTTCAGGAACCAGAGAGGGGAGGACACAATGTCCCCCTTCCCCAATTTTGTTAAAAATCCACAACCATGTTTCTATCTCGGGAGCACTTTTGTTTCAGTCGGTTGCAATGTCTCCCAAAAGGTTACCATAGAAAGCACATGCTCTGTTCACCTTTCTGCCCCAAGTTGAATGCATGTCCTTCAGCAGCCCCACCAACACTTCTGTGTTGGGTAATGTGAGAGGAAAAAGCAGTCTGCAGCTAACCACAGCCCCTACATCTCATTATCAATTTAGCAGGGCAGCTCAGACCTCAATGGCTGAGCTACATGAAGACCTCCTTTTATTGTTAGAGCTTTTCACACCCATCTTTTCAAATTGTCAGCAGATTTTTATATTCTGCAAAAATTAATATGAATAAAAATTGTATTTTTGTGTCTGTATTCTGATGACACCATAAACTGCAATTGAAACATTTGCAAAATCACACCGCAATCCAAGAGTAAAATTATGTTTTATAATTAGTAGAGGATGAACTTCAAAGTGATCAGCACTTTAGCTTCATTTACCAAATCAATATATCTTCAGTTTCTCTAAAACTCCTCTTCACAAGAGAGGTGCTCCAGCCCTCTGATGGACCCATTCCAACAGGTCTATGTTCTCCCTCTGCTGAGGACTCCAGAGCTAGACACAATATTCCAGGTGGGGTCTCACAAGAGCAGAATAGAGGGGGTGGAATCACCTCTTTTGACCTACTGGAGACACTTCTTTTGATGCAGCCCAGGATGATGTTGTCTTTCTGGGCTGCCAGCACACACTGCCAGCTCACGTTGAGCTTCTCATCCATGAACACTTGCAAGTCCTTCTCCTCAGGGCTGCTCTCCAGCCATTCTCCACCCAACCTACCTTTGTGCTTGGGATTTCCATGTCCCAGGTGCAGGATCTTGCGCTTGGTGTTGAATTTCATGAAGTTTGCACTTCTCAATCCTGTCCAAGTCCCTCTGGATGACATCCCTTCCCTTCATCATGTCGACCACACCGCACAGCTTGGTGTTGTTGGCAAACTTGCTGAGGGGGCACTCTGTCTCACTGTCCACGTCTCCAGCAAAGATGTTGAACAGCACTGATCCTGGTACTGACCACTGAAGAACACCGTTTGTCACAAGATTCTATTTGGACTTTGAGCTGTTGACTGCAACTTTTTGAGTGTGGTCATCCATCCAGTTCCTGATCCACCGAATGGTCCATCCATTGAATCCATGACTTTCCAATTTAGGAATCAAGGTATCATGTGGGACAATGTCATACACTTTGCATAAGTCCAGGTAGATGACTTCTGTTGCTCTCCTTTTTTCTACCATGCTGTGGCAATATCATAAAAGGCCACCAAATTTGTCAGGTACAATTTGCCCTTGGTGAAGCCATCTTGGCTGTCTCCAATCACCTCCTTATTTTCAAAGTGCCTTATCAGAGGTTCTAGGAAGATCTGCTCCTAAATCTTCTTGGGCGCAAAGGCCTGTAGTTCTCTGTGTCTTCCTTTTTTCCCTTTTTGAAGATGGGGGTTATAAGGGACAAAAACAAGAGAAAACTCAGATTCTAGTGTTTGTCTCTCCTTACTGGCCATTAGGTTTTCCTGATGTTTAACCTCAGTCCTGCTTTTTGTAATGTGAACTCAAAATTCCCTTCTAATTTACAGAAGACTGAAAAAAAAAAGAGAAGCTATTCCTCTATTTTTTCCAAGATTTGGGTGCATTTAAAGCTAATTCTCATTTCCTTCTGCCTTTCCTCCTATCACACCTTTTGCAGAGTGATCAGACTCTCTACCATCCTCCGCATTTACATCCCCTCCCATAATCTCTTCCTTTCTCCCATGAAACTTTACAAATTGCAGTTTTCAGACAGGCTTTAAATACTATGAGAGGTCTTCAGCTGAAGAAAATCAATTTTGCTGCAAAAGGAATCAAGCCGATTTGAACCAACAGTTACTGTCATCCTCTGTAAAGTGGGTGCAAAAATACATACAGGCTTGACAAGTTCTTTGAATTGCATGGTTAAGAAAACACTGCAAAAGCCTGCTTAGATAATTAGGTACGGAGACAGGACTTGAAGAACCTGCTTCAAATCTCACCTCAAAGTGGTGGTGATACCAATGCAGAGTGCATGAGAAGAGCCATGCACTGCCTTCAACAACTGCTCAGAAGAAAGCCAGGTATAGGATTGTGACTTCCCGGTGGTGGAGGGGGTCTCCTTCTTTCAGTCACTCCAAGATGAATTCACTGCTTTTTTTTTTCATAGGAAAGATGAATTAGAGTCACAATAATCTGCCAAGCCTTTCCTATAAACTTTTCCTACCTCAAGGAAGAAGACCAGTATTGGCAGTTGAGACTGCCAATTTGTGTCACATAATTCTAGGATAACACCCAAAAGTAGAAAACATCTATTTTTAATCCCTTGATGTATTTTCTATATTTTCTCCAGCACTGGTTTAATCTTTCTATTCATCAGATAAAAGGTAATATGAAAACATTTTCTAGAAAACGGAACATTTAATTATAACGCGGAGTACAGAAAACCAGATTGTGTTTTTAATTTTAAAATATTTCTATTAAGAACTTAAATTAATTTTTTAATAAGATAGAAGAAATACAACCCCAAGTTTTAACAGAAAATGGGAGTTGAGTTGCTTGATTTCTGGGATAGTTTTTGTTTGTTTTTTAATGTTGTAAAAGTGCATTTCTAGCCTGAGAAAAGCATTTGTAAAAATGGTACCGTAGGATGACATTTTTCAACTCTCTATGACTTCCAGATCCAAATCTGGTAACTTTAAAAGTAAAACCATTTCTTTTTAACTCCTGTTATACTAATCTGGTACGCTGCTTGTCTGCAAAGGGCTCGACTTGTTCTGTGCAAAAAAATATCTTATTCAAGGCAGATGAAGTAAAAGGATTAGATTTTCTTGCACTATGTTGACTATTCATTTTTGTGCCTTTTATTTCCTTAAATATCTTTGGTTTGTGAAGCAACTGTACGAGTCAATTTAACCTTTGGCAACTGCAAGGCATTTTCTGAGTTTGTAGCCAAGCTGCGGTACTTTATGTTCTTCTTCAAAGAAGTCTTAGGTGTAAGGTGAAGGATTTGTACACCTGGAGATTAATCAGAGCCTGTGTGATGCTTGTGAAAAAGTTTCTGAGGTCATCTCCACAGGAAGGATCCTCACCACCTTGGTTTTGCCGTTGTCAGAGGCAGTGTATTGTGATTTTCTTTCGGTACAACGAAGAACAAAACACCAAGGCTGACGATGCAGGGGAGTCATCTCCCCTGTGCTAGATGTTTAACCCACCTGCCCTCTCATCCTCTTTTACCCACCTCCCTGATCCATATAAACAAGATGGTGGCATTTTACCACTGGTAATTTGTGGGGGAAGTGCTTTTCTCCTGCGATGCAGGAACACCGAAGAGCAAGCCAACAGCCTGGCCTGATGCCTCTCCTCACCCACACCCACCACCTACGGCTCGTCTTCCTCCTACAAAAGTCAAAACAAGGACATGACTGAATGTGGTGTTTAATGACAGGGATACAAAATGAATCCCAGCTATCCTACCACAGTTGCAAATGACTCATTAACTCCGTCATCACCAAAATCAGGACACTTCACAGTATGGATGTACAGCAAGAGGACTATAAAACAACTTTGTCTTCTCCTACCTTATTGTGCAAGTGGTCCTGTCATAGTTGTGAATGTGATATCAACACAGCAATCCCCAAAGCCAATTATACCAAGCTAGGAAAGCCAAGTTCCCTTTCCAAACTGCTCTCCATCATGGTCAGGAGAAGTTGCACAAGTCCTGTTCCCTGCCTGATGAGCTGTGCAAACCATACATGCTTCAGGCAAAATGGACTTTTGGCAACAGCACTGCTGAAGAAGGCCATGAGAACCATCAGAGGACAGAGGCTGGAGGGAAGAGATGGATTTGTGTTTCAAGGGACAATCCATTCTCCCCACCCAGTCTCATGCCACTCACTGCCCATGTGTATGTGACGCCACAGATCCCCTTCTAGACAAAACAGAACCACACTTGTCTTCCCACCTAAAGCCACTGATAGTTGTGGGAGCAGTGGCCAGATAAACCTTTTCTTGGCCCAGAGCTTTCTCAGGGCTATGCTACATCCCAGGCAAGATTCAGCTTAATATGAATCTCTGAAGAATAATAATAGCCAGATTTTTCTTAAAAATGAACCATGGGTTGTGCCCTCAAAGAAATCAACCAGTAATGCATGAACAAGAACGTGTTTTATCTTTTGACTTCAGATCCACAAGGAGCAAACAAACGCAGCATCTCACCTGGACCACAAGCAGGTTTAAAGTGGAAATTTCCCATTTAGAAATGTTTGCCTTCCGGTCCTAAACTCTCAGCTTTCCCCCTGCAGAATTCAACAACAAGCTTACATAGCAATGACGTACAAGCCATGCCTGCTCATAAACCACCCAAACACAGCCCTGCTGGAGCAGACAATTATAGCTTTTTGATTGATGGGTTGTGTCACAATCACTCAGCGTTGAGTGCCCTACAGAGAAGAGCCTAAATACTTGTCTGCGTCCATCTGACGACACAAGGTGTGTGTGCAGAATTTGCTCTTTCATTTCAGCTGGAAAGAATGGTTTCATAACGTTATTCATCATTTCCTGGAGATTTCCAATCCTTTTGCTGTCAAGACTGCGCACGTTGTTCTTCCATTTGTTAGCATTACAACTGCGCCAGCATCGCAGCTGTACCAGATCCTATGAAATAAACTTAAAAAAGAAAAAAACAAAACCAACTGGAAAATGTAGGGGAAAAAAAAATATATGTGAAGACACACAGTGCAGCTCTCCTGTGGTGAGTTTATTAAGTTTTTCAAAAGCAATAGTAGATACTGGATAATAGATGAGCCAACAGTGACTATAAAGCAGTAATCTACATGAGGGGCTCTGCTCATGTCATGAGCAGTGAAAGCATCAGCTCCTGTGGTTTAAGCTGAGAAAAGAATTCAGCTGCATGGGTCACAGTCAAGAATTATGTTCCTATTCTAATTAGACCCGGTGATGTTTCCCCAGCGATCCTACCTCAGGAAAAAATAAATGAGAAAAATTAAATATAACATCACAACATAAAAAATACCTCCCCAAATAGGAAAGAGGCTGTTCTGACACCTTTTCTAGTTGCATGATTTGCAAATCTTAGCTCTGGATCACTTCTCAGTTGCTGTAGGTAAAAGCAAATACCTTCAGGACATGCTGGAGCAAGACAGAAAGCCTGAATAACTGACCTCATGGTGCTCCTCAGCTTCAGGGTTGGCTTTGCAGCAGGTATAGCACTTAGCATGTAGTCACAGCAGTGGGCAGAGGAGCTCCAGATGGGCTGATTGCCCAAATCCTCTGGTGGGTCTCACAGCTTGCGATGCGGAAGCTTGAAAGGTAACAGCACCCAAAGCAGATGGTAAAAATCCAGGTCTGCCCACCTGTAAGCACTCTCTTTTCTGCACAGCATTACAGGGATCAATACAAGACAGCATGATTTACCAATGGTGAACATTGTACACGTGAAAACAGCGTGAAAGCGCGTTGCTGTACCACTGCCCCATCACAAAATGGAGATAGGGCAGCGATTGCTTGCTGGTGGAGAACACCCTCAGGCTCCCTGAGGACTGGGAGGAGCCACCCAGAGCTTTCTCAGGGCTATGCTACATCCCAGGCAAGATTCAGGTTAATATGAATCTCTGCAGAATAATAATAGCCACAGTTTTCTTAAAAATGAAACAAGGGTTGTAGCCTCAAAATTATGTATTAGTTGAGACCCAAGGTCCATGCGCGTATTTAGGGATACACTCATGCTCTCCTTAGAGAGGAACATGGTTCACATAACACACCTCTCAGTTATTTTGTCGTGGTTTGAGCGACATTTTTTTTACATCAAAGGTGAAAACTGAAATAAAACAGACAGCAATTTCTCAAAAGACCATAATTGTGCTGACATGAGCTGGTTATATTTGGGATTTGAATTTCAGAAATTACTTTTTCTGAGCTAGTAACCTACTCAGAGGTGCAAGAGGGGCAAAAGCAGAATTATAAACCAGCATTACACTTTGGCTTCTCAACTCTCTGCACAACTGCATCAGGAAATCTCAGCACTCAGAGGTTCAGAGTTTTGAAAGTATTTTGGACAAATTTAATTCAAAGCAGCAAAAAACATGTACCAGCCTCAAACTGGAAGGTTGTTATGTGATACCGGTGAAGTGTGCTTTCAAATATAGAAAAGCAGGGTTTCTAGGAAAAACTAAAATCTCTAATTTGATCAACAAATGCTGTGGGCAAAAACAGAGAGGTGTTGAGTTCAAAGTCCTTTCCATCATTACAATAAAAAGCAGAAATATCCATTCTTACACAACTTTATGAAGTCAAATTCAAGATATAAATGATGACAGAATGTAATAAAAATTATTTTCTTCTGAAATCTCCTGAAAAGGTATATTAACAAAACAAGTTAATGGGCAGAAATTATATATATATAATATATTGTGGCCAGGTCAGTGCCACAATTCTGACACATTTTGCTTCAAATCTATAAAACTAAACAAAATAAAGTCTGTTCTTCATAAAGAGCTGGAGAGGGGAGGAGGGGAAAGCCATAGGACAGTTTTTGTAGAGAGGAAATATTTAAAATTCAGATTCAGATCAGAAGGTAAAAAAGAAGTAGTCAGGAAAGAAGGAAGAATTTGGAGTGTTGAGACTAAGCAGTGGGGTCAAGGATGCTGGAAACAGAACATGGGAACCTGAACCAGAGAAGACTTTAGAAATCTCAAAATATAGCTGTGGCTGAAATGAGAAAGAGAAAGGTCAACAAGACAAATAGAGGGAAATGAAGGGCAAGAGCTCCTTTCAGATGGTGCCAAGCTTCCTTGCAGGGAGTCAATAAAATCCTAATCAAAATAAGAGAGACATGGGGGTGGAGAAGAAGGAAAAAGAGAGGAAAGATGAGAATTTAAGCAAAAAGTCAGAGGTGGCAAATAGCTTTTCCAGATTAGAAATATCTGAGCAGATAAAAGAGGAGAACCAGAAGGGCCTGGCCAGGGAGAAGACAGGGCTGTAGGGAGAAAAGGTCAGCTTCACAGCAGAGAGAAAGCCATGTCAGAAAGGAGGACATCTCCCTGATGTCCCTCTCACAAGCAAGAACAAGGGCCAGGAATACTCAAAGCTGAGAAAAAAAACCACAGTTGTTGACACTATGGTAGTGGCACTGGTCCCTGCTCTTCCCCACCACTTTGATATTCCTCAGGGCCTCATGGGGCCTTGTCTTAATCCATTTTTCTTTCCAGCCCTAATCCCCTCTCCTCTCAACCTGGCCGTGGCAGCAGTGACAAAGGCATATTGAGTATTGTCCCCCACCAGCTGTGCAGCAGGTGGCTGAGAAGGAGAAAGAGCTGATGGAGCTCACATGGGGAGGGGGTGGGGGGGACCAAAAGATTTTTGTCTGTGAGGATATATATCTCTGCCTCTTCTGAGACACCCAGGGACAGAAAATATCACTGCCCACTAATCCAAAGCAACTGGCATCATCCACACTGCAGGGGTAGGGATCTTGGCAGTGTCCATCATGGGAGAGAGCACAGAAAGGAGAAGAAAGTGAAAAATAAGGGGAGACTGGAGCAGGGCTGCTGCAGGAGAGAGGAGTTTTCAGAACGACTCCTGTCGAGGCAAGGCATGAAGTTCTGCTTCTGAAGGTGGGAATGGGAAGCAAACCTCAGCTCTTTTCCGTAGGCACTCACTTCAATCATAGCAGAATAAAGACAACAGCAGGAAGCAGCCACACACATGGAAAAAGTTCTCGGTGAATCTTGCTGCTGTTTGCTCTGTAGCTGGAGAAATACTCGATTTTGTTATCAGAACCAGAAGATCCTGGAGAATAACAGAATATCACTTCCACATTTACCCTGCTGGGTCAGGTGCAACAGGCTGCACGTTTAGAAAACAACATAAAGTATTTTTAATAACTGCTGAAATTGTTTTAAAGCTAGAAGGATGAAACTGTAGGCATGGATACGCACATTCTTGTGTTGACATTAGAGTAAACAGAGAAATTTCATTGTTTCCAAACGTTATTCACTCGGGATGTCTTTTCACATTTTACAAAACAAACCAGAGATTTGCTTAAGCAGATGAGAAAAACATTAAAGTTAAAAAAAAAAACAAAACAAAACAAAACCTGAGTACTTTTTCTGCAAGTAACATTTCAAATGGCACAGATGGCTTTACACAAGCTAAAGGACCCCCTACCCTTGTTTCCTGAAGGCAGTAATATTTCCTCAGCTTGTCATCTAGCAGTCAGGTCAGGTACTGCTGAGTCAACCTGGCCTTGGGACTTTCTTTGCTTGTTAAAGTCGTGCACAGGCCTTGGGAGGTCATTATTTTGCTGCTGTGGCATTGCTGGTTTACTCCAGCTCAGAAGAAAAGGCTTAAAACCCCTTAGCATCGTGTTCTTTAAATCCAAACATGAAACCAAACTCATCCAGGGCAGATGAGTGTATTGAAATCCCAAAATAATGTCTTCAAAGGGGCATTTTGGCCAACCAAAACCATAGGAGATTATGATTACTCTCTATATTGAGAAGGTAGGGAGGACAGAGTGAAGAACCCAGATGAGCAAAAGGAAATGTTTTGCCCAGAAGACAGTGGATAAAATCAACCATGGATAAACTTAGACCAGAAATGTGAAGATAATCACAGAAATCATCTTCTGGATGTGCTATCTTATCAGAATTGTGGAGGAAACCAAAAAAAAAAAAAAAAAAACCCCAACTCAACTGAGGCCTGATATTGGTTTTCGTCATACTGCATCAACTTAAATGTGTTTCAGTATCAGGGTGATGGTTTTAATAATCCCCAGCTCATAAAAGGATCACTCCCATCCTTTTATGTTTCCCTGAGGATAGCTGTGCAGTCCTGAAAACATGAAAAATAATGCCTACTGTCAAATGTTGCCAAAATACCTGTCGAAAGACTGCCAGAATCAGTCAGATGATTGTGACAAGCATATACCAAAAATATGTTCCCATCAACCCGAGTAAGCGTCATCATTCATGCAACAAGTTCCATGTGAGACAGGGTAGCTTATCATCCATGTCATAAAAATTACATTGGAAGGGGGTACTTTGAGACATCTAATCCCTCTCAGTGTTGTTTTTTTTTCTAGAACCAAGTCCTGTGAGGTGCTGATCTCTTTTTTTTATTTTTTTATTTTTAAAAAGCCAATGACAGCAAGTCCACAACTTAAACAGTAACTGTGCATTATGTCAATACTATATTTTAGTTCAAAAGCCCTACTATACCTCCTAACTCATAGTATGGCCACTTAAAATTAGTAATTCATCATGGAGATGGAAGATAGTTTCCTTCCTCATTCAGAATTTTTTTTTCTCTTCATTTCTCCTAATTTTGCAACTGCCCTTGAGTGAAAGCTTTTGGTTCTCTGAGGAATGTGCTGGAAAATTCTCAGAACAAGCATGCTCCTTCGAAAGCACTAAAAGCTAGTGTAAACCTTGCTTCCTCCTTCCAGGGGCTCAAGACAATTTTTCAAAGGTCAACGAGATTTCACTAAGATATGGGCATCTCTGTACACTCACGTGTACAAGTCCAATGGGTTTTTAAACCATCTGCTTTACTGCTCTGAAGTTAGCTCAAGTTTCCCAACTTCTAAAATCACCTTTCTGTAGACTAATGATGGTAAAATTTGATGAAGCCACGGTGAAGGAACCCTGCCATTCTTCTCTGCACCCTTGGGAATAATACTTGTCGATTTAAAACTAACACACAAAGAAAATCCTTGTTCAACTCCAGTGAGAGAAAGCAGAAACAGGTGCTTCAGGTGTAAACTCTACACCACTGAAAGTTGGGCTCATTTCTTCAAGCGTTTCAGGAATCCGGGGTAAATTCTGGTGAAGAAAACCTTTCTGCTGTTCCCTTTTGATATTAAGACCTGGGTCATGTAGGCTTTAGTGTGTGAAACATAGTGCTGACGGGGACAT
>BJBW01006106.1:13768-31701 GCA_004320125.1 Scolopax mira | reverse complement strand
ATCTCTCTGTGGCCACCCATCAAGGCTGTTTTAGCTAATATTGGGTAAGAAAAGTTGGCTGTCCCTGAGAAGATTCACAGAGTGGGTGAATAGAAAGCCAGGACAAGGGACATGGAAGTGGGAGTAGGAAAAGCTGAAATAAGACAAGTTATCACGTGCATTTAGGAATTTAGTCCAAGTTCATCACCTGGTCTTAGAGCCCTCTACCCTGCACTGCAGCACCGGGGACCTCAGGGGTCACCAGAACAGCTGGTGTGTGAAACCTTGTCAGGGCCATAATGAAAAAAAAAAAAAAAAAGGTGTAATTAAATGCACCACATTTTTATGTCCTTCCTGCATCTTTATCGTTCTGCTTGAATATTTGAATCTTGACATCACTAAACATATTGGAGGATGAAGGGATGGGGAGCAGAGCCTGAGGGTTTTGTGGAGCAGGTGGAGAGAAAGTGAGAAAGTTACCTGCTTTTTCTTCTTGTGGGAAAGATTTTATTTCTTTTGCCACAGTAATGTAAAATGTCATTAGTATTTATTAAAACTATGACTAGATCTCACGACCATATCAAGGAAAATATTTTCTAGTCGGTTTTATACCTACTACTAAAAAATAAATCCACCTCCCAAGAGACATCAAAATAATTAAATGCCCTTCTCTTTTTCTTTTTTTTTGAACACTCATTATTCACACTTTGTATTAAACAAATTTTCTTCCATTATTTCATCAACTGTTGTCCGTAGATGGAATTTAGAGTAGTGGTAAAACATTAGTTGCACTTGCCATTAGAAGATGTTAATATAAGTATTATTTAATTACACAAATAACCTAGCACGGAAATGAATACTTTTATTGAAGAGACCATTTTGGATAATTCTTATTCAAAAAAAGGCTGCACGTTGTAATGTACGTGTTTTGGGAGTGCAAAGTGCTTTTACAGCCCGACATAAAATGCATTTTACAGGAAAACATTTCTAATGTAGAACAATTATTCTCAGGCTCTAGTCATTATTAGGAAAAAAAAAAAAAAAAAGAAAAAGTAAGCGATTGTCAGATGATGTGTTAAAACCCAGGTGATGACAAACAACTTGGAAAGTAATTATTGCCAGATGGGTCCTTCCACATGGCCCAGGGGAAAAGTGCAAAATCCACCTAACTTGTACCACTCAAAAGGGAAAAAACAGGGTTGTTGGGTTTTTTAAATCCTTCTTCTGAGTTAATCCTGCGATCGCATCCCTTGCTCCACTCCCAAGAAGTTCCACACGCCGACCCAAGAAAAAGAAAACTTTACAGGCTCTTTATGTCCAGGAGTTTCCTTGTCCTTCCTCCGCAGAGCACAGAGAAATCTCCTTTTCTCTCCGCACCCTCGACATTTTTATGGGCCTAGGGGGGTCCCTGGGTGCCCACCCCCCGTCCTGCTTATTTCTCCCTCCAGGGAAAAGCAAAGGGGAGCATTTGCCAGCTCCAAAGATGCTCAAGCTGAAGAGAATCAGCCTGCCCTTTTTTTTCCCTTCCCCAACCCTTTATTTTCTAATTTTTTCACTCCTTTTTCTCTCCTTTTTTTTTCCTTGTCTTCCCTTCCTTTTCCTTTTTTCCCCTTTCTTTATTTTCCCTTTCCTTTCCCCTTTTCCCTTTTCCTTTTCTTTTTCCTTTTTTCCTTTCTTTTTTCCCCCTTTTCCCTTCTTTTTTCCCCCTTTCCCGTTCTTTTTTCCTTATTTCCCTACTTTGTTCCTTTTTTACTTTTTTCCTTATTTTTTCCTTTTTCCCTTCTTTTTTTCTTTTTTCCCTTTTTCTTTTTTCCCTTCTTTTCCTTTTTTCCCTTCTTTTTTCCCCCTTTTTTCTTTTTTCCCTTCCCTTTCTTTTCCCTTTTCCCCTTTCTTTATTTTCCTTTTCTTTTCCTTTTTTCCTTTCTTTTTTCCCTTTTTTCTCCTTTCTGTATTTCTTTTTTTCCCTTTTTCCCTTTTTTCCCTTTCTTCCTTTTTCCCTTCTTTTTTTTCCTTTTTTCTTTTTCCTTTTTTCCCTTTTCCCTTCTTTCTTTCCTTTTTTCCTTACTTTTTTCCTTTTTTTCCTTTTTTCCCTGTTTTGTTTCTCTTTTTTCACTTCCTTTTTTTTTTTTTCCCCTTCTTTTTTTTTTTTCCTTTTTTTTCCCTTTTTTTTTTTTTTTTCTTCTTAACACTGCAAAGGGGTGAGAACTATGCATCTACACATTGCAGTTCCTGTGTGCAACTCGAGCAATGCAAGGGGCTGGAGGGAGAGGGCAGGCACAGCCTTCCCAGCACCACCACCCTGAGCTCTCCGCTGGTCCCAAAAACTCAGGGAAGGGCCAAAAATTCTGCAGATGAGAGAAGGAATTTGGGATACCCTTGGGAGGGGGAGTGTCTCTCCCCACTGTGGCAACAGTTCGGTGGGTGCTCTGTCGGGGACCTGCCACCAAGGGCTGGTTTTCAAAATATAATAAAAGTTTAAAACCACACTCACAAAAAAAAAAAAAATCAAAAAACAAACGCACAACCAAAACCCAAAAGAAACTAAAAAAAAAAAAAGAAGAAAACAATTGAAATAAAGAAACAAAATTCCTAAACAAAGAAAGCAACCTCCCCAAACAAATAAACTACAAAAATAAACAAATTAAAAACATCAATATCAAAAAAAAGGAAAAAATAACCTAAAACCAGAAGAAATTACTATATATATATATATAAGACCACCTTAAAAATAAATCTGAGAGAAACGAGGAGGTGAGGAGGAGGGTGAAGGAGGGAAGATGCTGAATCCTTTTTCTACAGCATCCCAGAGGTCCAGGAGCATCTTTCTCCACCGGGACGGGCGCCGGGGGAAGAGAACTGGGAGGTCCGTGTAGGTATCAACCTGACAGTGAAAACACAGAAACGCTATTTTTGTTTATTTTAAAGCCGATGCTGCCGCTCATCTCGCTGCAGTTCACGTGAAGCTAAAGGAGCTGCAAACAGAAGTTATTTTAATGTGAGGTATCAGGTTAATGGCTGTAAATATGATATTGTTTCTGTTCTGTGCTACAGAGGGCTTTTTACACAAGTGGATTAAAATAGTTTGGAGTATAAAAAGCCATGCCACACGGCCTGAATAATTTAATAGTAATAGCTATGACCCCCACCCAGCATGGAATTCTGCTTTGTTGCATGCATTGCATATCCACTAAATCACATTTGAGTTACTTACTTTTTTCATAATTATTTCTGTTAAGTAGTCCAGGAAGGTTTATAAATTCACAATCATTGCGGTATTTGTTTTGTTGTTGTTAAAAAGGGGACTTGCTACTAAATGGATGCCTTATATAAATAGATTATTCAGTAAGAAAAGTTGTAACATAAAATTCTGGCTTTTTTCTCACACAACTGTGAATTCTATATTAAATTCAATACAAAATACAGATGTAAAGGATACTTTACTTTTTTCTTTTTCTTTTTTTCATAAAGAATAAGCTCTCACATAAACTGACTTGCTCCATTCTTTCCATAATCCCTTTCAGTTAATGGGAGATGACTATAATTAAATCATTTTTTTATGGATTTTCCTAACTTGCTTTCACTGCAAATCAAATCACACCTAATAGAGTATTTTGAAACTGAAGACTCCCAAGCTCTTTTGCAAAGATGCCAAAAAGATGCTTAACTTTTTTAATTTTTAATTTTTAAACACAGAATAAACTTTTTTTTCTTGGTAATATATATTGTGTTAGTATAAAAAAATACAGTTACCTGTATGTTTAGATTCAAAGCAGAACTGTTGAGGTTTAAAATCAATCTTATAATAAATAACACAGACTATAGGATTACGAAGGTATCTGCAAATACTAAAATGCTGTCATAAAAATATCATCCATGTTGTTGGTTTAGTCACAAAACGCAAATAACCTTATTACAGTTTTCAGAAAACTACCAGTATGAATACTGAAAAAATTAATAAGGGGGTAGGGGTGGAAGGATAGAGTGTTCTCAGCTTTTTGTTGTTGTTTTGGGTTGGGTTTTTTCTTGTCCACAAGAGGTGTATTTATAAAATAACCCAGAATCATGGGTTAGAGGATTTTATGGAAGCTTTAATCCAAAATATGCTGAATTTAAAGTAACGTATTTTTGCAGGGATTTTTCAACTTGTTGTTTTATTCTTGGGCATCAACCCAAATCAGCCCTCCTCTGCTGCTTTTGTCAGAAAACTAGATACAGAAAACTTGTCTATACAGAAAACCCTGGGCTTTTTTTTTTTTTTTCAGGTACAGCCTCTCTTTCCAGAGAGGGGAGGGAGTTCGCGGAGCACCAAGCGCTGTGTGAACTGAAAGAAAGGAGCTGTGCTGGCATCTCCAGGCCATTGGAGACTTTATTTTATTTTATTTTTTGTTTGGGTAAAAGTGCAGCTTGGGGAAGTTCATGGGAAAGGTCTGCCATGTCAGAGTCGCCCGCTCCTGGCAATGGCTTGAAAGTATTCAGTGTGGGGGATAGGAGGCTGCTGGAGCCGAGTGCATTAACACATTTCATTATTTTGCAATTCTCTCCTGAGAATGAAGGCTTGGTTTCATCAATTAGGCAATCAAGGGCTGCGTGAGATGTGTCCTTGTGGGTGTCAGCAACCTTCAGGACTGCTAGAAACATTCCTTCCTTCAGCTGGGGAAATTCTTAGAGGAAAAAAAATGGTTTAAAAAAACAAATTTCACTGCAGCCTGATTGTGCTAAAATACACAACAATTTAATTGCTGTAACAATAACCCTTTAAGGTTTGAAAGGTAAAGTTTGCAGCAAGAACGTATTTCCCCCCCAACAAGAAAATAAAAATTAAATAAAGCCAGACAAGGTTTTAACTTTTCTTTAATTCTGAACACATTCTTACAAAATGTTGATTCACAACATTTTAATTAAAAACCACCAAAAAAACCCAAAAACCAACCCAAGAATACTAACACAAAGGAGGACTCCTTCAGCAATATTCTAAAACTCTGTCAGGGATCAGTAGGACCTTTTTTAACCTAAAATAGCTTGGGTAGCCATCACAGAGAGGAAACACCAAAATTATTATGAACAGCAATTCTATATTATTTCAGGAAAATTCTCCAGCAGGAGCAGGTTCCTTCAACCTGGGGTACCTGGGGGATGACAGCCCCACAATGACCTCAACAGCCCTTGGGGTGGATCACTTCAGAAGTGGTGATCCCTCTCTTCCTCTCACAAAATAAGAGAATCAATTTCTTGGCAAATTAAGACAGAAAGCTTCACAGAATTATTGAGGATCAGACTCTCTATTTTCTTTCCAGATGCTTTGCCCTTCTTATAAATGACACAACAGCTAGAAAAGTTACCTGCAGAGCTTTTTCTAAGTTGGGAAAATGGTGATGTGGATGCTCCTTCTGTGTCCTCTTCCTCCAGCAATAAAACAACTTTGCATCCGCCTCTGAGAAATGGGAACGAGGTCTGAGAACCGCTCTGAGGAAAGCTTGGCAGGGGTCTGGGTTGAGGGGCTTTGGCACAGAGCTGAGCACGCAAATCCTGCCTTCCCACGACTCTTCTCACGTTTTCCTTATGATGTTATTCCTCCCTGAAGGTGGGGGGGAAATGGAGGCAGGATGATGGAGGCAGCACCCCACCATCCTGCCTGGGCTGGAGAGGAGGTGCGGCGTGGGTGCAGGAGACCCCAGTAGAGGTTACCCAGGGCTCGTCCTGCAGCCCAGGGTTTCTCCACACTCCACCCTCTCCAGCAAGTGACAAAAAGAGTCCAAAAGAGGTCTTTTACATCTGGGGTAATTGCTGACACTTTACCTCCACCCCCGATTTTGGCACTTGGACTGGAATACTTTGTAGGTGCACAGAAGGCTGTGGGAACATCCCTAGCAAACACATATGAGCTGCTGTTATTATAATCATCATCATTATTATTATTATTTTTATTATCATCATCATCATTATCCTCAACAACAAGTAAAACAGACCTTCATGTTTCTCAAACCCACACCTTCTGACAAATCTAGTATATTTTGCCCTCTCTCACAAGCCAAAAAGGACAAAAAAAGGAAATCATGTAGGAGTCCGTTGTTAAAATATTTAGTGTTTGTTATTAATCTTTTTTTCCAAAGGGCCCTTATTGTTATTATGCTGGACAATTTATTAAAGGTAAACAGTAAACTGGTAAATGCACAAAAAAATGATCTTTTTATTTGTTTTAAGTTAAAATCCATTCCCAGGAAAGGCACAGGACTGACAACGAGGGCCCCTGAAATCCTTTATCCACAGACCAGAGGCTCTGCAAGATCCCAGCCACATCTGAGTGCTCGCAGCATAAAAGCAGCATCTCCAAAAGATGGGAAATAATCACAGTCCCAGCAGTCCCATCACCCGTGGTGGCTTCAAGTCCCACAAACACCCAGTCCCTCACTCCCAGTTCCCGGTTGAGGTCTGCCCACCACCTCCAGGCATGGTGTTTACTAAGCTGAAGGTACATCTCTGGTACACAACAGACTGCAATGATCAGGCTGATGTATTTCTCAGCTGAGAATGGCTGAATTTGCACCTTTGAGCCCAAGCTGGTGTGAACACTGTGCTTTAAACTGTTTTCTCTCCCCACTGTGTCCAGTTTTAAGGACTGTGCTACAAGAAAGAGTCAATGTGCTGGAGCAGGCTCCAGAGAAGGGCAATGGAGCTGGTGAGGGGTCTGGAGCACAAGACTTGTGAAGAGCAGCTGAGGGAGCTGGGGGTGTTCAGCCTGGAGAAAAGGAGGCTGAGGGGAGACCTTATCAGTCTCTCCAACTCCCTGAAAGGAGGGAGTAGAGAAGTGGGGGTCCATCTCTTCTCTCAAGGAACAGGTGACAGGACAAGAGGAGATGGCCTCAAGTTGCACCAGGGGAGGTTCATATTGGATATTAGGAAAAATTTTTACACTGAAAGGGATATTAAGCCTTGGACTGGGCTGCCCAGGGAAGCACCATCCCTGGAGGCATTTAAAAGATGGGTTGACATAGTGCTGAGGCACATGGTTTAGTGATGATTTTTGTCACTGGTAGGTTGATGGTTGGACTCGATCTGATAGATCCCTTCCCACTGAGGCAATTCTCTTCTATGATTCTATTAAAACGTTTTTAGAGACACTGATACAAGACTGTCTCTACAAGAGTCTCTCTTGGACACTACAAGAGTCCAAGCCAAAAAGAAGAAGGACCAGAGGAACCCCCTGTGTCTCCACCTCACAGTCAATGGTTGCAGCTCCCTGGGATGAACAAGATCATGACACAGCCCAAAAAAAAGAAGCAAAGCCACCAATAAAGTGGCTTTATTTACTGATAATGTCAAACACTCAAGTCACCTAAGAAATACCACAACCTGTTTTGCTAACCTGTTGCTCCAGCTAGCACTGCAGCCAGCAAAGTACACCTACAGTCAGGAAACACACGGCTCCTCCTCTTTTTTAATCTATTTTCTAACAGTGTTTTAATCATTTCACTCCTTGCAGAGCTCAGAGTCTATAGGAATTGTTTCTTAAATAATAAGTAAACTATAAGTGCACAACATGCTGAAATTATGCAATTCAAATTATCAGAAAAACCTCTTTGCTTTGATAAGTCAGACTTTGTTCGAAATTATTTGGTTAAGTAGCTGATTAAAAATACAGAAATATAAGGTTCTTAATTATTTGGTTCTCCCCAAAATAACTTTGATTAGTCTGATGCAAGGGCTTTTCAGTTTATTAATTAAACATACTTAATTATGCTTAATTAAATGTATGTCAATTTAGAATACTTAATTATGCTTAACATAAAACATATGAGTAATCCTGTTGCTCTTCATCAATGCTGATATTTAAGTCACTTGCAGTGAAGAGGGGAGATGTTGTCACTGCGTTTCCCAGCCCATTCCAAGAAAAACCCACAACAAAACGAATGGCCTCCAGCTGGAGAACTCACTCTCAGGACGTGCTTGCATCCAGTGGCCAAAGTCCCTATTTCCCCCAAAATAAAAACTTGATGAACGTGGAACAGCTGGTAGCGTAAAGCATATATAGTATAGTGGCTAAGTAAGATCTCAGCAACTTTAACTAGCTGAGGTTTTGATTCCAGGCACTGGTTGCTTCTTGGGGTGAAATAGCAACAATTAAAAAATTCATTATAATAAAACCAAAATAAAACCACACAACCACAAAATAAAACCCCCAAATCCCACCAAATTATTCAGAGTCAGCCAATTATTCCACATTTTGGTGTTCAGAAGAAGCCCCCTGCTTTGGACTACTTAAGCTGGCCACGTAGGTCTACTCTGTGACCCAGAGTTTAATTAACCCATTGTTAATTCACACGTCATTGTATAATAGGCTTTAAAAATCAGAGGTTACAGCTCTGAGACTTTGTCCTAAAAAAGATGTCATCTACACTTAAAGTGTGTTATCCAAGTCTTCCCTTGAGCTGTACATCCCCAAAGCCACCTACAAGAAGTTGGCTGTTAAAAATTGATGCAATTTTACATTCTAAGTGTAGCACGAGGTTTCCAGAAGACTTCCCTGTTAGCAGGAAAATAGCAAAAAATACCCCAAAGCTGTACTTCCCACCTTATTTCCCTCTTACCTGTATTTGTATTTTTTTCATTCTTTGTTAGCAGAACAACCTAGAGCCCCATGGTAGTGGAGCCAAGCCAGACCTCAAGCTGCAATGGCTAGACCTAAAATAAGGAGCAAGGAAGCCATCTGCTACACCCACAACCCCCAGCTGAGCCTTCAGGGTCTCTTAAAACCAGGTGGAGGGAGTTAAAATTGTCTCATCTCAGAAGCTGATGGCTTGATCCTCATGCATGGAGACACATATACATCATCTGGGCATCACCACCACCAAGCACGTAGGCCCCGCTGAATAACTCAGTGGGGGAATGAACCACCCATCAATTAAATCCTGCTGCTGAGGCCACAGCTCAGCAACTTCCAGCAGAGATTTCTTCCAGGGAGAGGAATCTGGCAATGAACTCACTTGGGCAAAGTTGCAGGGAGACATATGATGTGCCAGCAGGTCCCTGCCTTCAGAAGGGAGGAGAAGCACAGGTGGTAGGATGGGTAGGGTAGGAAGTGGGTCATCTCTCTGATGCTCTCCTGTGCTCTCCTCCCCTGCAATTCTTTCTTATTTATATTTACAACCCTACATATATATATATAGGGAGGGGTCCATACAGTCCAAGAGCAGCTGCAATAATAAGGGACAACCTGTGGAGGGGTGACTTGCTGTAGCACCCACAGATGCCAGTGAACGTGGCAATGGGAGGAAGCAGGTTTGATGGAAACATCACTGGAACAGGCAGATGTTTCCCACATGATAATGATGATGCTGATTTCTGAAAAACCATCATATGATGGAGAGGCCCAGCAATGAAAGGGTAAGAGATACCCCCTTGTGATGTGGAATGGCCCAGACAACCTAGGGAAGACAAATAGTGGAAAATGACTTTGGTGGAAAAGAAGTGAAGGAAGAAGGTTGTAATACACCCAACCTGTAAAATTGTGTTGTTGGAGGCTCCAAAGTGGCTCTAAAGATGAGGAATTGCTCTGACTTGTGGGATGAAGAACGAAGCTCTGAGGCAGAGCCTGACACAGCTGGAGCAGGACTTTGCAATGCCTCTGCCCACCATTCTCTGCAGAGAGAGGGCATGGATTTTGAGGAAAAGAGTAACTGCAACATGCCTGATTCTGTAGTATTTCCCTCTGCCACATGCCAACACAGCCCTATTTCTTTGCCCTTTTTGCCACGTTGCTTGAATTCTCACCTGGCCCCACATCCCTTTCTTGTCTCTCCAAGGCTTGCACCCCCATCATGTCATGTCCCACTTCATGGGTGGGGAATGTAAATTCCCAGCTCTAAGGGCACAGCCAGGGTGCAGAGTGGTCACCCGTCCAACAAAGGGCTGGGACACCTCACAGACTTAAATAAAGGAAAAGAAGTCCTTTGCTCTCTTTCAGCTGCCAAATCTCTCACCCCTATCACATGGGGGTCTGGGTTTTGAGTGGGGCTTTTAGCTGGTGCTCACCACGGGCTCAGCTCCTTTTCCACCAAGCTGATCGTTAACCAGCAGCAATGTCTCAAACTTCTTGGGATTTGCAACTTCAAAACCAAGAGTTTTTTCTTTTTTTTTTCTTTTTTTTTTTTTTTTTTTGCATAAGATTGTACGTAACTGTGTCTGGTTTACTGACACTTGTTGATTTGAGCACTGCTCTCCTACCTACCCCTGAAAAAGGCCAGGTGTCTCGGAGGCTACTAATAAAAAATGGTCTGTCAGTGCCTTACTCACAGCATTTCAAAATTATAGCTGTACAGAGCATGGTATAATCATGTGTTAATTCATAAAAGTGTTCCTAACACAAGCGCTCCAAAGAGGAAATTCTTTAGGCTCATTGTTATGGGCAGAGCTGGGTGAATACCTATACAAATTTCATATAAATTCTGGTATTTGGGGTTTTGAAGGTTTGGGGTCTTTTCCTCTTTAGGTAAAAGTTACCATCAACTTTGAGGGAAGCAAATTGCTGATGCTTGCTTCCAACCAATCCCCAAGGAAACAAGTCACCAACCAGACATACATAAATCTTGTTCACCATGAGGATTTGGACCAGGAGGTTTATGATCTTGGGTTTAGAAGACAACATGGAATTTGTACCACAGCTAAGAAGAGGTTGGATTTCATAAGTCAACCTGTGAAGGGGAAGACACAGGTCATTCCAAATGTGTAATACTGAAATTCATAGAGTGGTTTGGGTTGAAAGGGACCTTAAAGATCATCCAGTTCCAACCCCGCTGCAATGGGCAGGGACACCTCCTACCAGACCAGGTTGTTCAAAGCCCCATCCAGTGTGGCCTTGGAACCCCTCCAGGGATGGGGCACCCACAACTTCTGTGGGCAACCTGGGCCAGGCTCTCACCACTCTCACAGCAAAGAATTTCTTTCTAGTATCTCATTTAAATCTCCCCTCTTCCAATTTAAACTTGTTACTCCTTTTCCTGTCACCCTGCACTTCCTGACAGAATCCCTCCTCAGCAATTCTGTAGCTCCCTTCAGATATTGGAAGGCTGCTATGAGGTCTCCCCAGAGTCTTCTCTTCTCTAGGTTGAAAAAATAAATCTTTTTTTTTTTCAGAAAACAGAGTAAATTTCTTAGGAAACTTTGTGTAATATTGAGTCAGAAATGGATTGTTGATAGGATATGTGAATGTTCCTGGTTATTTCAAAGCAGAATGTTTGTATTATAAACCCACAACTTCCAGGCATTCCTGCCTGACTGGGATGGGCAATTGAGACTGCTAAGCAAACTGAACTATTCTCATGGCACTTTTCAAAGGGAGGTGAAAAGTCAAGGGAAAGCATGCACAAAAGCTGTGATTTACACCCAAAATAACCAAATAATGTCCTCACACACAGAGTTTCTCTACAATACCTAAAACCACTTTGAATAAGAAAGTAATTCCATGGCCATAAGAGCTAGTAAGAAAATGACAACTTAGTACTTTTTTGCTTTTTTCAAAGTGTGCTATGATGATTATTTTTGTTAAAATAGCAATCCTTTTCTGATCTCAGTTTTGCAAACTGTTTAGTCTTTAAGCATATGAGAGTGAAATAAATCCTTTTTTTCCACAGCGAGAGGCCAAATTTTGATGTTAGCAGAGGGAGCTTGAGGGGCAACAGCACCAAAACACGGAGAGAGGGGATAAAAGAAAAATAAAACTAGGGAATATTACAAGAGGTTGTGCCTACGAACATACTAAAAAGCCATATGTTTCATAGGGCTTCACCACAATGCCACTTGAGTCACTAACAAATTGAAGCACTTTACAAAATTTGTAGTTCTTCAATAATTTTGAATCACTCTAAAGTGCTCATGCTCCAAACCCTAAAGTCTCTCTTAACCACTGCAGGCGTATAGAAGGCACATCACCAGAAATGACAGTAATCAGCTCCTTCAAGCTCAGGTGTGAAATTTTTTCCCCCTGTCATTTTTGTTATTCACCAAGTGCAAAAAAATAAAAAAATAAAGAAGTGGTCATAAGGACACAAGAAAGAAAAAAAAAAATCTTTTTTTTCTGGATTCCTATGTAATAAAATTCAAAAAACTTTGTGGATAAAAATATAAATCACAGTTATCTTATGCAACATTGGCTAAGCTATCATAAACTTTTCTTTTTTTAATACCATCCCATGAACAAAAAGCAAATATCCAAATGTAGGGACTGAACAATCTCCAGAGGTATTTCCTTTAGTAAAGCAAGTATTTTATGGTCAGGAGAAGATGTACACTTGAAGCACGTTGTGCTGCCTACTAAAAATATGTTAACAAATACGTTAAGCTTAGCATGTTTTTCCTATAACTCACACCACACAGCAGAGAGCAGTATTGAATTGTCCAGGTCAGACTTTCACAAGTAGGAAGTTATGAGAGAGGATAGTGGATGCATCAGTTTAGCCACTAAAACAAAAGAATATCAGTGTGTGGGAGGAGAAATTTCAGAATAACTCAGAAGAACGTGGAAATATATTCAACTTCAATTAAAAGAAAAAATAAATTATAAAAATCAAAAACTAATTTAAAGAAAGATGGGAACAGAATAGTTGAATTTCTGCTGTGAAAAAAGAAAATCAAATGAAACACAAGTTTTGTCACAGTTGTTAATTTAACTCACAATTCCTTGAACAGAAGGGTCTTTGTTTTTTTTTTATTAAAATACTACTTCCTCTCATGCTGCTCACTGTTGAAGTATAATTATATGCAGAAAAGTGTGTGCTTGGCAACATACAGTGTTGGTGCAAGAACCCTCCTGTCCCTAAGAACGTCCTGTTGAAGCTGATTATAAGCAGGAACACTTACACACAGAGCGGTGTGTAAGTGGTGTGTAGGGCAACTCGTGCTAAAGACACGTGAGACAACAGGGATGGCTGCAAAGGGAAGAAAAAAAAAAGAAAAGAAAGAAAGAAAACAAAATCTGAAGCAGCAACTATTTTTTTTTTAATTCCTCTCTGCCACGTCCAACAAAAGTTATCAGATTTATCAGATAAACTAAGTCATCGGAAATGAACAAGGTGAGCCAGCTGCAAACTAAATGGGCAACAGAGCAGCAACTGAGGTAGTGAGAGGGCACACGCTCCAGAGTTCAAATCTCAGGAGAACAGCTTCACACAGCTCTAATCAATTTTTAAATGTGCTTACTCTCAGTTTTTACAAGTCATTTAAAACCCAGTATTTCACGGTAATTTTTTAAAGTATATTGTGCACCAAACAACCACGATAAACTAGTCACTAAGTTGAAAACGGGAAGAGATTTTAACTGAAATTTTTGCAAATTAACCAAAATCTATCCCTTTTGATTCAGCAGGAGTTAAATAAGCATCAGTGCCCACGTTCCCTTGCAAACCTTCCACATACCTAGTTTGTAAAAAAGCATATATGCATTTATCAGTGAAATATTGGTTAAAGGAAACTGCTGTCAGAACATGCTACCTCACTCAAAGTACAAGAAAAAGCATGGGATGAAGCAGGACCAGAAAGGGAATACTGCAGAAAATTGTGTTTAAAAAAAAAAAAAAGAATTCAGGCAAAACCAAGAAAATAACATTCCTGGGGTATCTCAAAAGTTTAAAACCATCCCCGTGAAAGGGAATTGCTGCTGCAGGAATTTGGAGAACTGAAATTACTCTCAGGTGAACGTGGTGGGTCTCACCGTGTGACTCCACCTCTGCCCAGGACTTTTGAGGGAACATGCTGCCTCCTGGATTGCTCCTCCCCCATCCTCGGGGTGACATCCAGCTCTTGACTATGGGGTGACTTTTCATGAGGAAAAATAAAGAAATTGCACTGGGCCCCAACACTGCTACATCTAAACCCAGTAGCAATTTTGTTCTGCCTATCCAGTGAGATATATGCCCAAGGGCATAGCAAAACTAGACCAGGGACTCCATACTGATTTAAGAGCTCACCTTGAGGCAGAGAGGATCCAGAGAGGATCTGTAGAACTCCCCCTTTCACGTTTCTACCCCCACAGTGGTCTAGTATTTACCCATTAAACAGACTGTTTACATTGTTATTCAGATTCATTTCAATTTTGTTGGTTCAGCAATGGAAACTTAATTTTAAAGCCCCTTTAATTGAATTACCTGCTAGGAGTATATTAAAGCGATTTCATTATTTTTAAAATTTCCTAAAGGAAAGGTCATTTGCATAGCAATCATTTCTCACACGCTCCAGCAGTAGCCATTTTTCAGCACTCAGCTCCTACCCCTCCCTTCCTCCCTTGCATTTAATTTTACACTAGGTAGCAGTCAGGTTAAGGAGGCACTGCAACCATGGAATCTAGTCAAGGAGAGAGTTTGAAAACAGACAGTAAATACTAGATAATTTCACAGCTTTGCCCCATTTTTTTCTTGCTTTTACTGCATGAAAACACACAAGGTCCCCAAGAGCAAGAATGCCACAGAAAGGCAGGCGGAACTTTTGGGGAGAAAGTCTATGAAAGGCCTCACGGAGGACAGGGAATCAAGTCCCACGTGGATGGGAAGTGTATTGAGCCAAGTCAAGTGCCTGGGAAAGATTTACCCAAGGATTTTTCTCATACCAAAGTCTTTGCAGAAAAACCAGGACACTAAGGTTATGGGTGAGTTTAAGCCCACCTTCCTCATCCTCTTCACTTCACCAGTAACTTACCTTCCATGCACTTGCACTTTTCAGTCTCTGAACTTCTTATAACAGAAGATTTCTGATTTCTTATAGAATCTGGTATTTTTACATTGATGCTGCCACCTCGTATTTACATTTGAGTACAGAATGATGAAACCCTGAGTAAATAAATACGTTGAATCTCTACCAGTTGCACTTTCTTCTACAGCAGAACATGCTCTGAAACACGCAAGCACCAGCAGACAAAATTTCTTTCAATGTTTTGACAATTTCATTTTTTATTCAGCATATGAAATGTTTGTACGTGAAAGGCCCAGGGAAGTCTTTTTCTCAGATTTAATACCCCTTTTCACAAGCAAAGGGCTTGTGAAAAATAAACCCTTTACACTTTTATGGAGTTGAATCAAAAGAAAGAGAAGATGGAAGCAAAACAAGGATTGTAGAGGTGAAAAAAAATTTGAAGACAGATATCTTACATAAGCAGCCCATACCACTTCACAACTTTTTTTCTCAGTATTTCAGAGTGAGGTTAACATAACCTAATTTGTTTGTTAAAAAACAGAAATACTCCTAAATCCACTTAAGCGAATAAGCCAAATTTCAGGGCACTTCTTCCTGCCCTGCTCTGTTTAACATATGCAGAGACATCAACAGCTGACTTTGGGCATATTTCTCTCTATTTAATACTTTCCATAGATGGCTATTTCCTTCTTTGCCACAGCTCTGCAATGGAGAAAAAAAATTCTTATGAGTTTTGTGTTGACTGGGACGTTATGACAACACAGCTGGAAAGCACCACATTAACAAAAAAAAAAATTATGGTAAAAGTAAAGATCATCCCACTGAAAGCAACTATTTAATTTAATACTATTTAATTTGACTATTTACTTTAATAAAAATCATTTTTCCTGTGAGTTTAGAATAACTTTGTTTTGTACAGATGCAAACAACAAAAACTTGTGGAGTTGACAGAAATTGGTGATTTTCTAGGAAAGGCAGCAAAATTGGACTTTCATGCTTTCCCAAAAGGATAAACTTATGCTGCAGAGTGACTTAAGTATGTTTCAACTTTTCCAACAGCTCCCCCTCTAAAACATATAAGAAAAGTGACTTCTCTAGTGGGAGTAAAGAGAGATGATACGTCACGGTATCGTGGAAGGAGAAAAGCAACAAGAGCAAGCAGAAAGCTGGATTTCTTTCATAACCAGAGTCAGAACAAAAAACAGCTGAACAACAGCACACAAATACAAGGAAGCATTTAAAAAAAACCAACACAACAGGCAGGCAGGGACAAAACTGAGAAAGCTAAGAATATATAAGAGATAATGGAAATAAGGAGGAAACTTAATATCTGCCTATTAGTTAATAGGGAAACTAAGCAAACATGCTGCTGAAATGCTCCATAATTTATTTTTTTTTTTGCTTTTCACAATGGCAGTCCAGGATACAGAAAGAAAAGGCTATAAAATATGAAGAAAAGTTAGATTTAATTAGGAACACTTGAGGAAGGTCACTGCAGTAATTACCACAATGGCCCAAAGTGTGACCACACAAAATTATTGACCAGCCCCAAAAAACTCATGGAGGAAAAGAAGCTTCTTAGAGCTGAAGGCAGGGAAATAGGAAGTTCACCTTTAGAAAGTGTGGGGAAACTGGCATTCTTAAACCCCCCAACCCAGCTTCAATACCCAGACAAACATCCCAAGCAGATTCCTAATCAATGTGTAAACTCTGGGAAGGTGAAACAATAACAAAAGCCAACACAGACCTGACAAGGATGGGTCACATCAGACCAATCCAGCTTCCTTCCTGCACACAACTGGTCTGGAGGGGAAGGGGAAAGAGGAAGACACAATCTGTCTTGCCCTTATTAAGGTCTTTGAGGAAATCCAGCAGGAAATTTTCAGCTGGATTTTCTGGATTTCATGGATTAAGAGCATGAAGCATGGACATGCCACTTAGGACCCAAAGCAGAAGAACTGCTGTGACAATTTGCTGCTAGACAGGAGCAATATGTATATATAAAAATACATACATGTGAACATATACATACTCCTCTGAGCACAATACACTCCACTATTTCCCTTAGTGTCTTGAGTGTTGGACTAGATGACCATTAAAGGTCCCTTCCAACTCAAACTACTCTATGACTGTATGATCTTAATATGTATTTTCTACACAAACATACTAAGTCTAATGGACCCAAGCTACAATTACTTTGAGTTTAAAGTAACTTCTGTACCTTGGAGAAATGACCTAAATTTAATATTTTTTTAAAAAAGGAAACACGACAAAGTGCCAAGTACTTAATAAAATAGAAAAAAGCATATACACAGAAATACTAAATAATTGTATTGAAACAGTACTGCATAAAAGGCTCTGGGAATATCCATATTAAAACTAGCATCGCAAATCTAGAGGCAGGGTTATTTGTGAGATACATTAATAGGGCTGTCTTATTAACTCTTGGGAGGTGATTGTTGGGGAGTGTTTTAAAAACTGTCTGGACAAATATACAGAGGGTGAGTAATAATTGGCTATATCTGTAACTACAGGTGTGTGGGACACAGCCAGCACCCACAGAGGTTGCTCTGCTGAAAACAACATTCCTCAGCTAAAAACTGTACTCTAGAGAGCAGACCCCACAATGAAAAATACGGAGTAAAAAACCCCACAATTTTATATTGTAAAAATAAAATTAGAGTAAAAATAAAATTCAACAGAATACAGTTGCTACTAAGGCAGTTTCAAATCCAGCTTATGGAGACTTTGATAACAGACAAAGCACCTCTGAATTCCTACTGAAACATCCCAAAGCAACTACAACAGCTTGCCTGAACTACCATCATCAGATTTCCCAAGAAAGGTTCTGATGAAAAAGAGATGGGAGTTGTAGGGGGAGGGTGAAGGATACATCTCCAAAGAACAGTTCGCAAAAACTCTCAACAATACAGCCACCCAAAGGTTTATCATAATTATAAGGATAACAAAGGGAAAGAACAAAATGGTTCTTAGCTCAGAATCACAGAAACTTAGTGTTGGAAGGGACCTTTGAGATCATCGAGTCCAACCACATTAAAAAACAAACAAAAAAAAAATAAAAAAAAAAGCCAAACCCATAAAACCCAGAAAAAAACACACACAAAAAAAGCACCCACCAACTAAACCCCACACCCACAACCCCACACCACCACCCTACCACAAACTGATAATCTTGGGCACTAGAGCATGCCCTGAAGAGCCATGTCTCTTAAATACCTCCAGGGACAGTGACTCCACCACCTCCCTGGGCAGGCTGT
>BJBW01006106.1:0-13757 GCA_004320125.1 Scolopax mira | reverse complement strand
AAAGTAATTCTTCCTAATATCTAATCTAAATCTCCCTTGTCGCAGCTTCATACCATTCCCTCTGGTCCTGTCGTTATTCCCTTGGGAGAAGAGGCCAACCCCCACCTCTCTACAGTTTCCTTTCAGGGAGTTGTAGAGGGCAATGAGGTCTCCCCTCAGCCTTCTCTTCTCCAAACTAAACATGCCCAGTTCCCTCAGCCTCTCCTCATAGGACTTGTTCTCCAGACCCCTCACCAGCTTGGATACCCCTCACCAGCTTGGTGAGGGGTCTCCAGGGCATTTAAGAGAAGTAGAACCTTAAATCAGTGAGTGCAACAGCAAACCTCCTCCTGCAAACAGCCTCTGCTGCTTGGAAAGCCAGAACTTGAACTAACATCAGAAGTGGCAGTACTTGATCTCCCACCTGAGGAGCTCATCTGCTCTATCTTTACCTGAGAAGCAAGAATCACAAAGTTGTAGCATCAGAACAAGAAGTTCCAGTGCTGAAAACTTACACTTCTGACTTCATAAGGGGGATGTTCTCACTCCGCTTTTGACATGGAATTAGATTCAGCACCTTTTAGAGAAAGAACTCCCAGGAAAAAAAAAATATTTTCTAAGATATTATTATGCTTCTAGAAAGACAGAATGTAACATTTTTATTTACTTTATAGTTCTTTATGATCACATTTACATTACTTTTTTTCTAGATATCTGCAAAACTGCATTTTGAATTCTTTCATCACTTACAACATTTCAAAGGTATTAAAACCTATGCAATATAAAAAAAAAAATAAAATAAGAAATGGCTATGCATAGTCCAGGTTTCAAATGTGTTAAAGAAACATTAAGCCTATGTGTCTCGTGCTAGTCATGTGGCAATCCATCCGCAGCAGTACCAACCAAAACCAATCTTTTTTTTTTTTTTTTAACAGCAAACTTAAATTAAACGTTGGTTTCGTTGTCTGTCCCCTGGTTCCTTTCCTTTTTGTTGATTATCCTTGTGTTAAGAGCAGTAAAACTTGCTCACCCACAGCAGCTTAGGGAGAGGATGTCTGAGGGCAGCCCAGTGGAGAACTCAGCACCTCAGGTTGTAATGCAATTCGTTAAAATCACGTTTTCTACTATTGTAATTTACATAGTGGCTCCTGTTCTGTCTTCCTCCAACGTTAAGAGTCCTTCTCTATGCAGTTTTTATTCCACATTAAGGTACTTTATCCTCTGAATCTCCCCCTGATGCTCTGCAGAGTTTCTTGCTAAAAGTCATTTTTCCCAGTCCTTAGATCCTTGACAGCTTTCCCGGATTTTCCCATGAGAAAAAACGACAGTGCACACCCCCTCACCCTGCAGCCCCATGGCATTGGTCCCTCGATCTCCAGCTCACCCCTTGAGGCTTTTTTAACCCGAGTGGCCCCCCCACCCTCCGGAAGGTTCTTAGCAGCACACGTTGAACGTCCAGGTTTACCACCCTGTGCTTCCCTGGGGCCAGCAAACCCCTGCCCAGATCAAATGCTTCCTGCATCTTTCAGTCTGTAAATTGCAGCCCAAATTCCTTGGCTCTTCCCCTTCCGTGAGCTGGTGCTGCCCGGGTGATGATGGCAATCCCGCTCCCTGAGCAAGAGGACAGGGGAACCCAGACACCTGGACGTTGGGGCTGGAGATTTTATAGTTCACTCTTCTCTTCTGTGAGATGCCAAAACCAGAAGAGGAGTGGAACAGCAGGTGTTCACACACAAGGAAGAAAGAAGTGGATTTCGGGACCAAAACTCACAGGGTCTATCCTGTTCCCAGTGTAGAATGGAGGGGACACAGCTGGACATCTGCCACCCTCAAAGGTCACAAACACCCCACTCCAGCTAACAGCCTGTATTCCTTTAGCATCAGACATACACACAACTGCTTCACGCTGCCTCTATAAAAATGAGCATTTCAGGAAGTCAGGCAAGCTCCAAACTCCTTGAAAAACTGCTTTGACAGGTGGGAAGAACCCGGGCAGGGGCTGGTTGTCCAGAGTCACTGAAAGCAGCTTGCAAATCCCCTAATTTGGGACAGGGGGGGATGCTTTATTTTCCTCTCAGCTCTCGAGAGAGACTGGATTCCAAAACAGCTCCAACACTTCGCAAACTGAGAAGACACTTTTCCTCCAGACCCACCACCCCAGCAAAATGCCAGCCCTCAAAAATAGTGTTTCAAACATTCAGATATTACAGGAAGCAGGAAATACTGCAGGATTGACTCCGGACAAGTATAACAAATTACTTTTTATTTTTTGATATGGTTTTCAATGGAAAACAAACATTTCTCCAAAAGAGTGACCTCCCAGTCTCAGCTGCATCCCCCTTGCAGCCCACCAGCTAATAGCCTGCTTAGTAAGAAGGCAAGCAACAATAATTGCTCTACATCTTCTTTGAAAATTCTTCATAAAATCTGAATCAAAACAGCAACATCTCCATTGCTTTCCCAGCCCCATCCAGACCAGCTCACACAGGACAGGTACCTCACGCTTGACCTCTTGGCTGGAGCACACTTCTGGGCCTCACCCTACCACAGAACATATTCAGCAAAAACGAGCATTTGAAAAATTGGGTAGTCCTGTGGCTGTTCTACTGAATTGCGCACACTTGCACTGGGTAGCAGAGGTCAGCTTTGTTAGTTTTCATCACCAAAGACCTTTTAAGTCAGTGAGGGTACACAGTGTCAACATGGTGGGCCCAAAAGCAAGACTTTGTATAATCCTCCAGGAGAACGCTCGCTGCCAAGGATTTCATGAGCAGGAGAATGTGATGAGCTGGAAGAGCAGAGCACACACCTTCAAGGCAACCAGGGCTCTGGCTAGCAGAAGGATGGATGGTTTTTCCAGGCAACTGCTCGGACACTTCACAGGTAGGAAGAGCTGCTGTAGAGTCAACAGCTCAAGTAGCCTGACCATTGAGTAGGACACCAAAGCCCTTTTGCAGGTTGAACACAACAAACTTTGTAGGGCACAGGAACCAAGCCTAGAACAAATCTTGAGAACCTACACTGCATCAGCACCCACTGATCAACTTGAAGTAGCAAAGTAGCATCAAGACATCTCCCAGAGTAGAATAGACTATAAAAACTGCAGAGAAGACCATTCTACTGTAAGGTCTTGAGGACTGCAGAGTCTCAAGGCACTCTCAAGCTCCAGGTTGCATGAAGAAAGCAGGTGGCCAAGATGACACAAACTAGTGTTCCACCATAGCAACTACCTTCCTCCTAACCATGGTTTTAAGCTCACCCTGTTATCTGAGATAGGTTGGTCACTATCAAGAGAGGGTCCCATAGCTCAAATAGCTCAAATGCCATGAACATTTTCAAATCCCCACCCCAAAAATCAAGACTGACTCTTCCTATGGACTGCTGGGGCATTTCCCTCTCTGCAACAGGACTGTCCTTTATAAGTGAAGGGGTCTTTGGTATCAACTCAGTTTTAAGTTAAAGGAGGCTGCTTTTCTCAAGGGTTTTTTTTCATTTTACTTTCTGGTAAAAAGAAGAGAGGCTCTGGCGTCACTCATATGTACATGCTGCACACATGGAAAGAAAATCCATGCATAACCAAATATGGTATTAAAAAAAAAAAAATCAAAGAAAGCCAAAAGTTACAAGAGGTTATTACTTTAAGTTAATTTCTTTCTTAGTGATGTTAAGATGAAATAAATAGAAGAAACCATGTAATGTGTTTGGGTTTTTTAAAATACATTCCTTCTGTTTTTTAAACAGCAAATACAACCCATTTTAAATGCTTTCCTATCATAGAATCACGGAACTGTCCAGGTTGGAAGGGACCTTTCAGATCATCTAGTCCAACCACCAACATAACTCTGATAAAAACCATCACTAACCCATGTCTCTAAGCTCTATGTCAACCCGCCTTTTAAATCCCTCCAGAGATGGTGCCTCAACCCCTTCCCTGGGCAGCCCAGTCCAATGTTCAGGACTAGTGACAGTCAAGAAGAGAGGTAATAAATCCCATGAGTGCACTGGGAAAACAATTTCTTCCACTCACCATAGCATACCAATCTTTTTCCCAGGAAGTTAAATTATTCCCAAATTTTAATTCTGAAGCATTCAGAAATGAAAGCATTTACATTAAATCTGCAAGTCGTTCTCTGTGGGTAAGATACCCCTCATGTGAATAAGGCATTACCTGTATTTATATTCAAAAACTGTTTATTCTGGTGCATTCCCAAACAAGGGGGGGAATAAACGGTCTGCTCTATTTCTAAAAAGAAGATACACCATTTAGGCCAGCATAGAAACTGAAAAAAAGAGTCTGGTTATCACGTTCTTTGGCAAAGCTGGAGATTTTGCACAAGTCGTTAACAAACGGGATGTATGAAGTAGGAAAAAAAAATAATAATAAAATCACACTGATAGACAATAAACATTTATTGATCTTTGGCTTTAGAAATTTTCCTATTTGGGATATGGGAAACGCTATATAAAATAATGGAAGGTTGTGGGGTTTTACGCAGGGACACTAAATTACCATTAAGAGCATCGCTGCAGTAGACATTAGATGTCTGACAGGGATCCAGGCTTTACAAAGGTAAGGGAGTTGATGGGGCAGCGTTGATGTCCAGCAGGTATCACAGTTGCTCTTAGATCTGCCGTGGCACTACCATCAGCCGCTCACAGATTTGGTTTGAATAGGGTGTGCATTATAAAAAACAAAGTTAAATTACAGCATTTCAACAGAACGAACGGGGAACAAGAAAGTATAATCGTGCTTTGCTTTACAAAAATCTGCCGATGAAGTTATTCAGGTGTTGAGATGACAAGACCCATCCTTACTATTTTTTTTTCACATCATTAAAAAGCTGCCTGATACATGGTGACATTAAGCAAGACAAAACCAGCTTCTTAAACGCTCTGCAATAACAACAACAACAACAAAAAAAAGCAATTAATTTCTTACACATAGTGTAAGGAAATATTTAGTAAGCTTAATGGAGCAAGGTTTCCCAAACACTGTACTGTGTACAGAACAGATTGCTAGAGCCACTTTTTAGAGCTAAAAAGCTCAAAATGCTTTTTATAAGCCTTCCTCGGAGGAAGGCTTCCTTTGGTAGATTTGAATCAGCCACACCAGCTCAACTTACAAGCACTTCACCTTTAGAAAGTGTAATTAACTCCAGAGGAGACACCTGCTGCCTCCTCACTTTTTTTTTTGTCCCTGCTGAACCAGACCAGGAAGGTTTCATCTTCAGCTCCCACCATTCTCAGGGGCAAAGAAGCAATTTAAAGGTAAAAGGTGGTTTCACTATTCGGTACCCTCACAGCATCCTACAAAGTGTAACCTGTGCCTTTTCTTTTGGAGCCACGCAGCTGGGTACCAGCCTGACACCTACCTTACAGTCCAGCTCTTTTGTACTCCTTCTGCCCCCAAAAAACCCACATGGATGTGGTGAACATGAGTGCAGCCTTTTCTGAGCTCGTGCAGAAGGACCTACCTGGCTGAAGTCACCCGTTTCCCCCACAAGTCGGGCATGAAGTGACACCCAGCACGTCACTACAAAACTTTCTTATAAAAAACTCCTAAAGGGTTGATTTAAGTCCTTTCCCTAAAAAAAAAAAAAAGAGAATGCATAGCTGGCAGGAGGTGTTACATTACCAGTCTAGTGGAAAAAGCTCTCAGACTATCATTAAATTAACAGGGATGGAAAAGGTTTCCTCAAAATCTTACTTGCCTCTATTGTATAATAACCCCATAAACACACACAGACATTCTCTGTACGACCAAAGCCATAAGGAAACACTGGGTTTAGAGCAAACCCCATTTTAAGGGTTTATTTCCGAAAGTCAACCTTCTGTTATGCAGCACAATAACTACAAAGGTACACGTGAGAAATTCAAAGCATGTCTTCTAGACACCAACCACATTTAGGCACTTTAGTCTACGGGATACAAAAAGAATGTGATATTAATGTAGGCTGTTTATTATGTGTAGTAACTGTACCTAAGCATCATCCACACTGACTTAAAAACCCAAATCCCCAGCCCCAAAATAGAGCAAATCCCCATCTTTTCCAACGTGTGCCATGCTCTCTGGTTCACAGACCCCAAAGAACCTCTAACAAGCACAAAGGGAAGGTGACAACGTGACTCGGCACAGCAGGTACCCCACAGGTCAACACAACACAACCACCACTTCACACCACCTCCACCGTGTGTGAAACACGACAGCCTCAGTACTTGTAAAGCTGTAGCTATAAAAAAAAATAATAATCGCATTTTAACAGCAATTGAGCAGTAAGAGGAAGCTAGAATTTACATAAATTACATCAGAGTCTTGCCTATTTGGCAAACATTGAAGTGAAGGCAGGGACGTTTTTTTGTTCTTAGGTTTGCTCTAGAGTTGGAAGCACTATGTGCTTTTCACTTAAAAAGAGGGGGGGGAAGAAAAAAGACTATTAACAGAAAACCAACATTGAATTTATGTGTGTTCCCAGCAACAAAGAGACACATTTAAAGTAAAATATTTACAACTTGGAGCATGTTCCCTGTGCGATTTGTAACAAGTCTACCTTACGAGAAGTTTTAGGCTTAAATTATTTAATAGATTCTTTACATTAACATTTGCTCACATAAACAGGAAGACTGAAACATTACACAAAGTTTCCTGTGATTGCTATTACAGAGTATTTCCCCACATGTATTCTTCCTAGAAAACCTTACAGACTGAAAAAGCGCAAGATTGTTGTCACAACGGGACAAAGAAAGGACTGAAGACAGGAAAAATAAAAGCTGTTCGTTGGCACATCATGATGCGGGTATGAACCGTATTTAGGAGATACAATTTTTTGGTGCGTTTATCTTTGCCCTAGGTTTTTAATCAAAAATACTCCAAATGTGCATTCTTGAAGCTCGGAACGTAAATGATACGCAGAGTTACAGCCAACAGAGGAAAAGAGAGCAAGGTTGACTTTAAGCACAAGGTACTTAAGCCAGGTTTCAAAAAACACTTAGCAGCATCATAAAATAAATAGATATGGCCTACTACTGAGGAGCTTGTAAAAAGCTACTCTCAAAACTCTAATTTATAAATAGCAGAGTCGTACGGATAGCATGCTGTTGAGAGAAATGCTGCAAATCCAAATAAGGATTCCCGACTGATGTGTGATCACTTTGGGGAAAAAGCCTGGTATTTACAGATGGATTTCATGCTTCAGTATAAAACTGCATACTTGTTCATACTTCAGTCTGGACATCAAGTTTAAAAAAAAAAAATTTAGTGCAGAAGTATTTGACTTCTAGTTGCAGGCACTGATATTAATTTAAAAAAAAAATATGATCATGGTATCAGGATTAAAAATAATTTCCATTTAAAATGCCACTGAAATCAAAGTTATAAAAAAATACATATACACTGGCATGCAAAACAATGTCCAGTGCAGCATCACTCTCCTGGCAGTCCACAGTGAGAGACTTGAAAGAGTTAAGTGCAGCATATACGGATGTGTCAGTAAAAGCAGCCTTGAAAAAACACCTTGGCTTCTCTCTCTCCCCCACAGAGGAGGAAAAACTTCCAGCCCAGGAGCAGGAGTGGAGATGAGATGTGGTGCCCCTTTTGGTGCATGCACTGCCACAGCCACAAAGCAGGGCAGACCCTTCCTAAAGAACAAGTGGCACACAAAAAAAAGTCACTCCTGCATCCGCTTGTTTAATGAGATCAGACATTCGGCTTCAGCACTCGCTGCCCAGATGCTCTTTAGGGTAAATGTCAGCAAGGTCAAAATATTGCTCTTAATTTACCTTTTGGGATTTAGGACTTAGGCTGCAGATGCTGAAAATAACAGTCTTATTTACTCACGATGGTAAACATTCACATTTAATATTTGATTTAGGATCCAAGTGACCTGCTGTTGCCTTCCTTTACTAAGATTTTGATCAGCCACAATAGAAAGATTTCTCCAAGAGAACTGAGTTTTCTTTGGCCTGAATTCCATTCAAGGAATTCCATTTTCCCCACGCACTTAATTGTCCAATCTTAACTAAAACTCTGTAGTGGCAAAATGAACTCTGGGGTTAAGCGGCTAAGAAACGCACAAGTTGTGTCACACAGCAAAGCATGAAGCTTTCAAAAAATGTTCAAAACCTTCTCTGTTTTCCTTTTGAACATAGCTTATTTCTCCAGAGGTCTTTGAGAATAAAGAGGCATGAGGCCTTCTGCCTTGTGGAGCCTTCAACGGCTTTTAAAATCATGTATTTTAAATTTTCTGTGCAGTAAATCCAAGACCTCCACTACCATTTAGATGTAGTTACTGTGAAAAGTTGCTACAAAACTTTTAAGTGTTCCTTTGAGGCTAGCTGGAGCTTCCATACTCACTAACCATCTCATACACTGAGGTTATGCTACCTAATTGTTGTGACATGTGTCTTGGTGGCATTTTTGCCCATAGGAGAGTTTGACTTCACAACCCAGGTAAAGCTAGGCACGCATCCCCGTTCACAAGTCTTCTGGTACTTGTGACTCAAAGATGGTGAAGAACAACTGCCACAGAAGTTAATTTTCTAAAGCCTCTCCCTCTCTGTCCAAGGATGTTCTCTTGTACTGATACTACCTGGTTTTCCCGTCTCTTCACATGTTGATCCTTATGCAAGAGAAGTCTGGAAGAAGAAAAACTGTGCAGCTAAAAATACCTCAAAACCTGGCAAAGCCTACAGCTTGAGAAGAGGACAAGTGCTGCCTGAGAACATCACCTGCAAAGTGGAAGAACAAGCTTGTTATAATCCATTCTCCTTTTCCTATTCAACTTCTCTAAGCTCAGAAATAACCCAAGTGTTATGTCTGGGCTTTCCTGAAGTTGCTGGAAGACTTGGATTTATCACTATTTCAATACTCTGTTCTAAAGGGACTTCCATAACAGAAGTGCAGCGTTTAAACAATCATTAAGAAGCTTGTTTATATTCCAGCTATAATTCAAAGTTATTTAAGCTCTTTATAGGAAGTAATCCTTCAAAAATAGATTAATTTAAACCAAAACAATAAAAATCAAAATATAATCCTGAACTAATTTATCCCAGTCAGTTCTGTGTAAGAATGTAGGGGGGGGAAAAAGCTATGGACAGGAAAAAAGTCAAGCTGACAAGTCACATTACTTGGAGTGAGAGAAGGATGTGCATTGAAGAAGGAAGTTTGAAAAGCTGATTTTTTTTTGTCAAAGGCACCTTTCCTTCTAAAATCTCCCATAAATTAAGTAGATAGTAAGCAAGACAAAATGCTTAAGAATCCTGAATTAAAACTACTAATCCTCTCAGTCATGTTGTACCTGCTTTTCCATTTCTGCAAGATGCTTCTCCCCATCCCACCTTCAGATGCTGAGAAAGGTCTCCATGAAAAAAAAAGAAAAAAGGCAAAAGCAGTTGCCAGCTGCTATTTTTAAAGTAACTTAAGGAAGTGAGCAGGTACTCCTTTGAAGCTTATGTATGGAAATCAAGACTATCAGGGTTCCTATTTTGCTTTAAAAGTCACTTTTGAGCAGTAGGAAGCACTGCTCACAACCATAGCAACACACTCCCTCTAGTTTCAGCTCAAAGGCATTTATTGCTCTATTTTAGTTTTTAATAAGCCTCCTAGACTCATGTAAAGATTAAATGGCCCCAAAGAAAGACCATCTCCCACTCAGATCAGACCGCTGACCAGAAGGTCAACCATTCAGTTCTGCTGAACAATGACACAGCGTTGATCTTAACTTTAGCAACATCCAGAGGTGCCTATTTTTCCCCGTGACCAGTGTGACATCTGAAGAACATGACAGCATGAGCTCTTACCAAAAGCACTGCAAAGCTCAGCGACACACACACACACACAATTACTTCTGCTGAATGCAATATTGCATAACTGCAGATTGCTTTTACTTGTGAGCTTTCGAGAATAAATACCTATGGCAACAGAAATTCTGTTACTTAACATTATTTTGCAGTCTTCTCCAGCATCCAAAGTTCATTGGTTTTTCTTCAGGTTGCAACAACAGATTACATCTCCTCTAGGCAGCTGCTTCAGCCAAGTCCACCCTCAGAATCAATCTGGACTACACTTTTATTTTCCTGAATTAAATACATTGGATACATAACTACAATTTAAAAGCTGGCCATATTAATTCTATTAGTGATGATACATCTCAAACTAACAGAAAGTGGGTCCAGTACTGCTGGACTTTCTCTATTAACCCAAAAGGCATTTACTAGGAATGTGTCAAGATCTGAACCCACGAAGTCAAATAATTTTTTTTTTAGGCAAATTCACACACTTTGTCCCCATTAGTTATGAAAAAGTTGGCGGTGGAAAAAAAACCCAAAAAACCAAAAAACAAAAACAACACAAAGCTTGGAGCACCAGTAGCACTGAAATACTACACTGCAATGAAACCAGCTGAATCATGCAAGGTGTTCTCAGACATCCCAAACGCATGCGGTAGGTACTGGCTGGTGCACACAAATATCTCCCTAGTATCAGTAAATGCAATTTAATAAACTAATAAATAACTTACAAGGCATTCAACACAGTAAGACAGTTTATCCCCAGCTTAAATTCTTGGTTTTCTGCATTCATTGATAGTTTGTTTTCCCATATGGTAGGTTTGCTACATATTAAATATTTAGTTAAGCTTTTCCATTTATAAATGCTTATTATAGGCCAAAGCTGTACACAAATTCAAGAGAAAAAGAACATTAACATAAAACCAGCTAGTATTAGTTAAAAAACCCACTGACCTCTGCAAAGTGTAGTATTAACTTTTTAAAAAAAAGCTACTGCATATAAATCCCCATTCCTGTTTTGCAATTACACAAAACATCTGAAAAATTGTCATTCTCTTTGTTTTGCAATGGTTTTCTACGTGGAATCTATCCCTCCATTTAAGCGAAGCTTGTGAAGTCCGTGCTTTGCTCCTCTTTACTGCAGCTCTTTTGTCATCATACAGAAAATCTATTTCTGAAGCCAAGAGATACGAGCTGTTACTGCATGGCCAAGTTAACACAGACAAGACTGGCAAAGATCATCATCTGACAGAGCAAACGTTTCAAGGTTAACAGTTTAAGTCGATCTTTTCCTCCAGAAGAGCTTAAGTTCTTTAGTATAGCTAAGTACCTTTGGAGAGGCACCAGAAACAAATAGCCCTTTCAACTGAACTTTCAGAAAAGATTTAATTTTCATTTCAAATGGGATCTTGAAATCACTAGATACACATACATCCCTCTCCCACTGCCTTGTAAGATACATTCAGTAATTTAAAATAAAGATTCCATATTTTATAACTTCATATATATTATATATTTAATATATAATATATATTTCTATGTACATTACACAGATACATACACTCTCAGTCAGCAGGATTAAACTGTTTTGTTTTGAAAAGTTTGATTGGTGTCACTAATTATCTCCTATGGTTTTGTTAATGCAATGGAATTTATACATTACCTGAAAAAAATAAATTTAAAAGATCCAAATGGAACCTGTGGATCAGTATTAGCACCAATACAGATGGCCATTACTTCAAAATGACTGCAGGGACTGAAATAATATATTTTTTTATAATCCTCCTCTTACTTCACAAGCATTCCTGCAAAATACTTAGGCAGGAATACCTGTCAGGTCATACATCTATTCCTGTTAAATTTAAATTTTATACAACTTTCCTTACTGTAATATACAGTATCTCTTTTGTCCTGTTGGATCATTTCATTTTTCCTGGAGAAAAGTGATCAATAGCTATCCAACAGAATTATTTATTTTTTTTTAAATCCCCTCTCTCCTTTCATTGTATGGCTCAGTTTCAAGATTTAATCGATAGGCAGCCACCATCACTATAACCAGTACCCTTCCAACACAGTTCAGTCACTGACTGTTGATTCTTAAAACACAAAGTTTTGAGCTTGGCTTGCTGTTTATGGAAACCAAGATACTCAGAGGTCGTATCTTTTCAGCACGCTCACTACCACCTGCCACACAATAATGTCAGTCAGTCACAATACTATAATTCAATTAGTTACCTACCATTTGGGTAACAAAAATAACAAACCCAGTTGCGATTTTAAACATTATAAGAATATTCACCCTGAGAACACAGAGGAAGTGTTTAAAAAAAATTCTGATATGTTTTCTCTTCGTATATAGTTTTCTTCTTTTCTCTTCATCTCCTCCTGGGTAACTGGGTTTGTCTCTAGTATTTGACCTCACACTCGCTTAGTCAGTTGGCCTGTTCATGCCACAGTCAGGTACTGGTGATAGAAAACCCCAAAAAGGCTTGTAGAAAAGAGGCAAGCAGCAATCCACCAGGTGAGGAAAGATAGGAGCCCCCGGAACAGGAGTGGAGTGAAAATATTCTTTAGGCTTCCCAAAGCCATTGTTATTTGCACCACAGTTACTTTCATCTTTCCATCAGCAGGTGGAGACTCAGAATAAACTGAACTGGGAAGCAGGCTGTTTTCTACTGGAGTGTCAGAATTCGGATCCGGATAGATGCCCCAAGAATAATTACCTGTTAAAAAAGAAACGAGTAACAGATTTTTGCAAAATCAAATTCAAGTGCTGTTCTTACTATCACTCTATAGATCATCTTGAATATATTTTCCACTCACACACACAAAAATAATACTGAAGTTCTTATAATTTAGTAAATACTAACTGTATTCATCTGCGTGTCTTCCTGATCATATCAGTAAGCTATTAGGGTAGGATTTTGACATCCTAAAATCTATATCTGATATAGTTGCCTTGGGTCCCCTGTCAGTGCTGGGTATGATTCACCTCACCAGGAGTAATTGTCTACTCCACAACGGAATAAATGACAGCCCAATAAAGCCTATCTCCATTGACATTTTGCAAGAAGAATGCCAAGACTGCATGGCAGGCTGTGAGAGACATCCCTCACAAAGAAAAATGAGAGCTCTCAATAATGAGATGAACTCCGTATCTCACAATTTCTGTTCAAAAAGTCCACTTAAGATTGAAAGCTAAAAAAAAAAAATCATTTAACAGAGACTAATAAATTATGTATTAAGTACTTGTGCATTAATCAATAATTCTTTATACGACTCACTTTTAAAGTACTTTTAAAAAGGCATATTTCAACATAAGTAACCAGTTTTAATTTTCATAATGCACAACTTCTCAGAAATAAACCAAACGAATTAGCATATAACTGAAAGATGTCAATAGCAGCAACAGAAGAGGACAGCTTAAATGCCACACATCACTATGTTTTAAATAGCACGAAACTACAATGGGTCTCTGTATCACAAGTACTCCCACACTCTAGTTCTCTTTAGTAAACTGAAAATATAAAAGCCATGTCTAGAAGAGGACGCATTTTTGTTGGTCCAATTCTGCTTACCTAGTGTTTTCAAGAGCAGAGTTGTGTGAAGGAGCATTACCAATGGTGCAACGTACTGCAGTGCAATTACACAAAGATAATAGAATACTCGAGCCACCTGGGAAAACAGAAGAGTAATTCGTAAGTTCTGGGTGACCAAAGTAAACCTTTATGAACATATCTAAGAAAACCAAGCAGTTTACTGAAAAAAAAAAACAACCAAACACCAATACTTATGCATTAAAGCTGTTTTAAAAGTTTTCTAGCCCATCTTGGCATATAATGCATTTTCTTCAAAAGACCTAATGAAGAAATCCTATAAAGAACTCTAGTTGCAGGACATTTACAAATCTAAGAGGAAGAGCTGAAAGGAAATAATTAAAAGCATCGGTTCTGTTAAAACAAACAGAAACATTTTTGCTTCTGCAAACCACATGT
>BJBW01006105.1:0-126763 GCA_004320125.1 Scolopax mira | reverse complement strand
AATCATCCTTTGTTCCTCCTCTATTGTTGGAGGATGGAGAGCAAGCACCCTAGATTAGCTTGTCTGGTTCCACCAAGGCCTGCGACCAACAAGCTCCAACATGCCCTCCCGTACCAGCTAAGCAACACCATGGGCCCTCCCGGGGCCGACCAAGCCATCCCCTTCAGGTATCCTTTGATCTCTCTCTGTGTTTGGTTTCCTGCTTTACCCTTGGGCCTATGGTTTGCTGCAGGACTCCTTCCCCCACCTCCTTCCTTTGTGTCTTGAAAGGAATAAGTACTCTTTCACATGTGTTATTTTACAGACTCTAGTGATCATAGAGGAAGGGGAAATAAGCTTTTCCATTAAAATGTGCAATGGAAACATTTTGTTGCTCTGCCTATGTAGTCATACCAATAGTATCAACATATCAATTTTTATAGTTTTTAACTGAATAGGGAGCAAAGCTTCACTTTTTTTTATAAAAGGAAGAAAGATCTATTTTTCCATTCTATCACTTAATTCCTGACCACTGCACAAAACTAAATGAGGGTTATGAGGACTAAATTCACATTGTGTTATCTGTATTCTGGAATAAAGGATTGATCTCCTAGTTGCAGGCAAACACTAGATCTCTAAAGCTAATCACTTTCATGAGCCTTCATGAGCTTTTCATGAGTTCAAGACCCATGAGCCTTGAGAAATGAGAATTGCCCTAGTTCTGTTCTGTCTGGTCAACTTCTGGAATGTTCCCTTACCTTCCCCTGAGACAGGTTAACCAGGGGTGGCTTGTAAATGTTTTGTAGTTTGTAATGGTCATGGAAACTACTTAATCAAGAAATGTTCTCTAGTTGCTTCTTCCACATACTTTAGTGCCCTATCTATGGTACCAAGGTGGTGTAAGATTATTTCAGTAGAATTCACATGCAGGTTGCAAAAATAGAAGTGCCACAAAAGGTACGAGTAAATGATTCTTTTAGGTGATTTGTATCTTCACTTTATAGAAACAAACAGGCCTGGAAATCTTAGTTATCCTAAAAATAACCAAAACAACTTCCTCATCTTCCAGAAAGAAGAACCCAGAAAGACAAAATCACAAACACTAATCTCACAGGTTTAGACATAATTTGAGGGTGATTTCCAGAAAGTTGAAGTTTAATAAGCATCTAACTGTATAAATAACTCTTCTCTGAGTCCTTGTAGAGTTGATTAATGGGAAAATAGAGCATACTACTAATATAAACACTTATATCTATTATATGTGTGTGTGTGTATGTGCATGACTCTACATTTTCAGACCTTTCTGTATGGTCAACTGTCTATTTAATCATGGAATCTAAGTAAGAAATAATGGATATTCATTTTAAAAATACATAGATGAGAGAACTTCGCTTTTAATTCTTTAAGCAGGGACATATTTAACAATGTATATGTAATAATCCTCATCCTGTGCTTACCAGCACTGGCTTTGGCATCTCAGCTCCTTCCATATACAGCAGACTTGCATGTGACCTTACAGCTGTATGCAGAGCTTGAGTCATGTGTTTAGTGCTATGTCAAAGCAGTGTTTGTCTGACCGGGATGCAAAATCAAAGGCTTTACTCATTTGTTAAAACTAAAAGTAGGGAAGAGGTGAATTTTTTTTGTCTTGCAGTGTCAGATCAGTTGCCTACATGAAATAGTATAGTGTTTTGCGTCCAAACTGTGGGAACTACACTTGCATATAATAAAATACTATGTCAACCTCAACAGATACGTTAAAAACTGCTTCTCACATTTTTTCAGCAGACATTGACACTGTATGGTGGTATTTTTTAAAGTAAATTAGACGGTAAGTTGCCTATAGAAAGCAAGACAGACTGAGATACATGTATTTCTTTTATAGTTTGAGGTATACGCAGCCATACCTTGACACCCTTCTCTTTTTTTCCAGGTCCCCTAAAAGAGAACATCTGGAAAGAGAGATGGAAAAGAGGTGCAAAATAGTTCATTCAGGTTCCTGATCCGTATAATCAGAGTACCAAGTCTGCTGGGAACACCACTGAGCCCAATGGATGTTCTCAGTCACTCCACAAATTAAATGCAGTAAGCAGTCAGTGATGTCTTAGCAACTATTTTTTTCAGATAAAGAGATAAAGAGGTAACAGAAGTTTTAAGGTAATAGAAGTTGCATCTATATACCATAATTAAGAAAAGAAGTCCTAAGGAGGTGGGGTATGGAAGCACAAAAGCCACACCCTTTTTCTGTTTGAAGCCAATGACCAAACTCACACTGATGTTAAGATTCATCATTCCTTAAACTTGGGAACTTTTCTATCCATGCAGAAATGAAGTCCTTGTAATAGCATATATTGCCTTTTCTTTTTCATGCTTTAATCGATTTTTAAGGTACATGTCAAAGTAGGATACAATTGTCAGTTCATGTGTTAATGCAACAATACAGAGGAGCCATAGAGCACTCACATTTAATCAAAATTTAATCAACTCTAACAAAAGTGAACTGCATAAGTAAAGAAAAAGTAGAATTTTACATCTGTATTCCAAAGCTGTTCTATGGCTCCAGGAAGTCAGTATCCAATCTACCTACTTTTCTGTACTTAATTATTTAATCACAAATTTCTTTTAGGAAGGGTAAAACTATGAAACGCTTCCTTACAGCATGCTCTCCCAAAGTCCAAGTATGAGTTTGAATAGCATAACCTAACAGTCTTATAGGATAGTGTGAGGTTATCTCACATCGTGGTAGTCAACACCATGCCTGGAGCTCACATGGACACCCCTTCATAGTCTTGAGTAACCTGGATTTGTTATAGTCAGTAGGTCTTCTCCATATCAGAGCTTTTGATACAGATTGCAAAACATGGTTGCTAATTTGAGTAAGTCCTTGGACCATTTGGTTGTTTTGACTACAGTCTTCTCCAGGCTATCCTATTCAAAACACAGTCATGCTTGGAACTGCAGTGTAAACATTCTCCACATACTGAAGTATGTCTGGCTGCTGTGGCTTTCTCTACACTGCCAGGTCAAAACACAGAATCACAGAATGGTTTGCCTTGGAAGGGACCTTAAAGATAATTGGGTTCCAATCCCTCTTCCATGGTCCAGGAGACCAAACACTAGACCAAGTTGCTCAAAGCCCTGTCCAGCCTGATCTCGAACACTTCTAGGGATGGGGGCTCCAGAACATCCCTGTGCAACCTGTTTCAGTGAATTTTTTCTTGATATCTAATCTAAATCTACCCTCTTGTAGTTTAAAGCCCTTATTCCCCATTGTATGACTATACGCTCTGTGTCTCTCCAGCTTTCTTATAGGCACCCTTTAGATTCTGGGACGCCATTATAAAGTTTCCTTTCATTCCTGCCTATGCAGTTCTTCCCATGCAGGTTATCTCATTTCCAAAGACAATAAAAAATATTTCTCTTTTGAAAATATTGCTAAACTTTCACATCTAGTTCACTTACTATCACCATGAATACATGATTCTCCAGAGTAAGTTTAAATTCTATGTGACCAATTTTCTTACAAAATCCTTTACCACAACTTCAGTGGCTCTATTAACCTGCAAATCATATAAACAAGAAGAGTTCATTTTCGTTTCAAAGCCCTATATTCCCAAGAGCTCTTTGCACAACAGATACACTGCCTTCCTTTCAGGTATTTTCAGTCTTTGTCTGAGAACTTAGGCAAAACACTTTTGATCTTTATAAATAAAACAACTATTTCCAAAAGGTTGAACTCACATGACGTTACTTCCATGGTCCCTGCAGTCCTTCATGATGCTCTTCACAAAGTCACATCACCGTTTTCAGACTCTTGTGTAGATTTTTCACTCTTTTCTGTTCATATATTTCATATATGGTATCAGTTTATGCTATTTTCTTGTTGGCAAAAACTTGATTTTTTGTCCTGTTATTCCCTTTAACTTGATAAATTTTAATGGCTTTTTCTAAGTTTATGTCAGAGTGCTCTAGGACTCTTGTCTCACTTTTCAGCCTTTGATTTCTACTGTAATCTGATCTCCCATCGGAGAGCCATTGAACTCTCTGAAATTATTCCAACCACTCATGCATTTTTGCCTCAGCTCTGTTATAAGGGATCCAAAGTTTCTCTCCAAAGTTTTAAAATTCTTCTGTGAAACCAATCTCTTTCAAAAGTTACATTCTTTCCAAGATCAAAAAAGTCTTCAAATTTCTTTGGTTCTTTCAGAGAGGGAGCTTACACTTCTTCATTCATGTCTAGAATATTCAATGACATTTCCAGTAGTGCTGGAATTTGTAGCTGCTATTCTTTGTCCTCTATTCACCCCCTTTTGTTCTACTTTTTGGTTTCCAGGTGTAGTTATCTATTTGTAACCCTATTCTGTGTAAAATGTAGGTTTCTTAAGTGGTAATTAGTACAAAGTAATCATCACTAGCAACTCTGAATAAAACCATGTAATTTATGCAGTGATAAAATGGCCTGTTAGCCTTGGGAATGTCTTGTCTGAGAAAGGAATTTGTACATATTGCTTTGTTTGCCATACAAGCAAGCAAACCATCATACTTAATTAGAACGTTTAACAAATAAAAAGTCCCAGCTCCAGTCCTTGAAGGGCAAAATTCCCTTTCATATATAAATATTCTTATCTTTAAGAATGAATGAAGAGAATATTGTACTTATGCATTCATGCAAAAATCAGATCATGAAACTTCGATATAGTTTGACAGACAAATAAAGTCATTATTCCTGTGCTGAAATATTTTCAAGAAAACTGTAAGGCAAGTGGTGCAAGTCCAAGCAATAACAACAAGTATGATCAGAGAGGGAAAACATGACCTATGAAGAAAAATCAGAAGATATATAGTTTTTTGGCTTTAAAGAAGAAGATGACTGAGAGGAACATATTAACAGTCTCCAAGTACATGAAAAGCTGTTGCAAAGAGGAAAGGGAAGCTTTGTTCTCCATATCTATAGAGTAGAAAGAATAGACTCAAATTTCAGTAGGATTAAATTTCTGAACAGAAGAGAGAGTGAGGCAACACTGTTGATTGCTTAGTAAAGTTATGGAGCCTCCATCACTGGAGATTTTTAAGAAGAGTTAGATAAGTATCTGTCAACAAAAGTATGAGCACATTTGATTTTGCTTATCAGAGGCAAGTAAGTTATATTATTACTTGTCAACATTTTTTGACTTTTTTAGAAGTTTCAAGGGAACTATAATCTGAGTGGACAGTTTAAGCCAGCAAACGACATGGCCTTTCATAGGCTACATCTACTTTGCAAAAGGTTTGCATCTCCGAGTGTACTCCCTGGATTCCAGTACAAGTGCTTCAAAGACATATACATCCACATTAAGTAAAAGCATCCTCCTTCTACAGCAAAGTGCCACATCCACATTATATGAATGTCTTCGCTGGGTTCCATCTGCATGCCTGTAACTCTAAGGTATGTTTGTGTGTTTCTGGTTTATTTCACATCCATAGTATGAACGTGAAAGAGGTGTAAAAATACTGTTTCAGCCCCTTAAAGTCATATTTTTACAGCATTAATCTGAGACTATGTGTTATGTCCTTCAGAGAATATCAAGAAAACACATGGTAATATCTGAGGGTACAAAGGAGAATTGTGTAGGGCAGAAAGACCAAACCAGTGCAACCTGGATTGCATTGCCTTGCTTAATTTCTGAGGCAGTGAGCTGTAGTACTAATACATAACTGACAACTGTGTTGACAATGTAGACAATGATGTGTAGATGATATGAGGATCTGCTCCTAAGTGCTCCACTAGGAACCATTTTGTTTGCCATTGTGGATATAGCCTTCATTGACTTCTATGGACTGCTTAAAAATAAGGCAAAGATACCCAGAGAGCTGCACAAAAAGATTTTAATGTTTCTTTGATTAATAAGGTAGATGTGGTTATGAACCACACTTGATTCTATGATCCTACTTCACAGTTATAAGTAGGGGATGGTTCTTGGCCCTCAACTCTGCCTTGGATGGATTTTATTTCTGGCCAATATATGCCCAGAAACTACAGAAATCTTAGCCTGATTCATAGCAGAATGCTTTTTCAATTCAGGACGGTCCAGGATGTCCAGAGTGCAGAAAGTTGCATCCATGTCTTCCTCCCTTGCTATGGCTCTTCCCCGATTGACTCTACTGAAGGAAGTGAGAACAGGAACTGTTTGAGTGTTTGGGTGGACTTCAAGGCTGCCATGCATAAGCAATGCAGAGGGAATATATACCTTACAGCATCATTGATATGGGTGCCTATGTTGTCTTTTATACTAGCTGCCCAGAAATCACAGTGATGAATGCAGCAGGAATACTGAGAAAGATTGTCCCCCAGGTTTCACATTGTCTTGCTGCATTTGAATGGGTGCCTGATTTTTCTTCTCCAAAGTTGATTGAAATCATTCCCTTTTCTAAAATAACTCCACCATTTTACTGATGTTTAAGCAGACACTTCCTAGTGTTTCCACTGGACTCTCCATGTGGTGGTGGCTTGCTTGTTACAACACACAGAGCTGCATGAAGGCTTGCTGACCACGTTCCTTTTATCCCCGCACATCAACGTTGATTTGTGGCAAACTTATTCCCTCATTGCCCTTAGAAAAGGTGAAGGCAACATCAACCCATGCTGAATCCAACTGCTCTTATTCAGGATATGAGAGTTTGAGTTGCTTTGTAATGATCCTAATAAACAGAGTCCCCTGCTAACATTTCCAATGCACCATACAGCCTGGCATTTTCAATATAAATTTAGAACAACAAACCAAGACAAACAAGTGCCTTTCCTAGAAATTGCCAACGTATGCTCTGAGATCTCTTGCATTTTGCATTGTGTCAGTCTGTGTCAGAGGCTTCAGGAAAGGTAATATAGAAGATGAATGGAAGTCTATCATCACAGTGCCAAGATGAAAAAGTGACAGCTCATAATGAAAAGAAAAATAGTTTCCATTTTGGGCCTCTGTAAGTAAGAAAGTGACAGAGCCATGGGAGCTGTGAGGCTGAAAAATGGTCCCTTTGACAGACATGTCTGTAAGTGAAAGTGCATGGGATATAATACTAGCCATAATATAGGGAATAATGATTATTTTAGGGATCACATGATTTTGAATAAATCCTTGACTACTCCATAGAAAATGGAACCGAAAGAAAACTAGGAACAACTGTAGTTTCATTTACGGAATAAATGACCTAAGGATGTTTTTTGGTCTCTATATCTGTGATTGAAGCCTGTGAAATGACTTCAGATATAGACAGGGTAACCAAAATGAGAATCAAGAGCTTCCTGTAAACCTGAAATGGGATGCATTGCTCATTTTTTAGAAAGGGCAAAAAACAAATGCTGTAAAAGAAGGCTCAAGCTGATGAGGGTGAAGATTCTGGTCATGAAATCTTTCATAAAGCTTCTTTTTATTAAACCCACATATGACATTTGCTTTCAGGTGAGGTGAGATAAGAAATCTTTCCTATTTTCAGAATTGCTAACTAAAGCAATATCTACAGGGGCAAGTCATACACATGTAACTTAAGACTTAGATTAAAAGTGGTGCAAATTGCTGTATGATATTCTTATTTCCATTTTAAAGGAATGTTTAAAGTCCACTTAAGGTAACTTGAAACTGGTAAGTCCACGTATATCAACGTAAAGCGTTGTGTAGGTTTAAATGTATCTGGTTTAGAATTGACTTTTGTCAAACCAGTGTGACGTCCCCTGATAGACTAAGGCCTTGGGGCAATATTCACCCCTGTGCAGAGGACCAGCAATATCAAGCTCAAAAGGGAATTACATGGTGCATGAATTCGGCCCTAAAGCATATATAAATAGTTTTCCCTGCAGGGTTTCTTTCTTTGCTAACATTCCTCAGGAGGAAAGGTTAATAAGGATAATACTTTCTCCTTCCACATGAATGTCTATTCTAGGATTTTAGTGAATTCTGAAGTTCTTAAAAAAAAATTTTATGGAATTTTATGAGACATTGCCTTCATTTCTCTTTGCAGAGCCTTTCAGAAAAATAAAATATTAATTAGGAAGGTGAAAAAGAATATATGGAATTATTTCCTGGGTTTTCCTTTATGGTTTGGCTTTGTTTGTGTGTTGGTTTATATTTTTTATTTATTTAGTGGGTTTTTCTTGGGTTTTTTCCAGACAAGGAGATACAGAATCTGAGGATCTGGTTGGGTCTCTGCTAGGAATATTTTATGCTCATCGAACACCTTGTCATCTTTACATCAAAATTATAACCCACATTGTCCGCCTTGCATCACTTAAAATCAATGAGAAAACTCTATTAATTTTAGTAGGAATAAGATAAAGGTCTAACTAGATTGCTGAAGGTCACACTAGGTGCAGTTCACTGTGTGAAGATTAGGAGCTAAACTCTCTGCCACCACCACAATTGTCTTTGTAGCTTTAAGGGACTTAACATAGCTACACAGTGAAGGAATATGCATATTACTGTCTATCATTGGAAGAATTTAAACTTTAAGCAGGGAACGGAATTTTAAGTTGCTCAAAGAGACTATAACTAGGACAAATGGGATGAATTTAAGGAAAGAAAAGGCTGACGGTTAGGGAAAAAAGCCTTTCCTAGCAGTGAGGACTATTAGACTGCAGAACAGTCTCCCAAGGGAGAGTGGTGAAAGCCTAGTTTCTTGAGTCATTTAAAACTGGACTAGACAAAGCACTCTGGAAAATACTCCAGGGAGCAATCCTGCCTTGGCAAAGGGATGCACAAAATAACCTAATAGATCTCTCCCATCTTTCTTTCCTGTGATTCTCCTATTTCATAAACCTCTGTGATTGAATGGAGAGCAGAAAACTTTAACCTCTTTTTCAGAAACAGAAAGCATGTTTGACAAGATATTGCGAGAGGAAAATCCTTTAACAAGGAACAGAAAAAGCTGCATTTTCCATAGTGAGCTATCAACTTTTCTCTATTCAGGGTCAAGAACTGTAAAGGATGGTCCAAGACTGCCTACCGGATGGCTGCCATTTTCAGTACAAGTCGATGTTTTGTTTCTTAATTTCACTAAAAACCCCAGTGGTTAAGCTACTACTCAGTGTTATTGGTTTGTTTTCCTTTTTCTTTTTGTTATTTTTTTCTTTCCCCCAAAAGGATGCAACTAAATCTCTGATAACTGAATGACTGTCTCTTTAAAACAGAATTGACTGGTTACACTCCACAGGTTGTGCTGGGACTAGGCTATATTCCTGCCTGGACTTATATGGAGAAAGAGCCTACCAGCCCTACCCTTATGACCAGGGCCTTGAATCAACATTAGGAGGTATTAGGAGCTGGGAGTTGTTATGCTCTGCTATTCCCCTTCTCCCTCAGGTAGGTGGGGAAGCAATGGGCTTGGCTTCTGCCTTGCAAGACATCAGCCAAGGGCTCAGAGCAGGTACAGATGGTGTAATCCACTGCTGCTAAACTCATCTTTTCACTGCACCTCCTAGACCAAGCAGAACGTGGGTGGCTTTGCAGGGAGGAAGGGAGGTCAGGCTCTGAAAAACATTTCAGAAGGGTGTCCAGACTTCTGTTCAACTACACAGGGAGCTGGAAGAAACACCTTCCTGGCCCTGCCTAAGAGTTGCAGAAATATTTGGTAATGTGCAGGTGTTTCCCCTAAATTCCTGCTGCTGCTGCTCTGTGCCCAACAATGGAGAGCTTGATACTTGTCCTGAAAGAACAGCTCTCCAAGCTTGGAGAAGGCAGCTGACACATGAAAAGTACTATGCTAGTAGAAATGGCTGGGAGTGGGCTATGGAGTTGGAGCAAAAAATAAATGTATTTATTGTACCAGAATATATTGATTGTTTTTATTTACTTTTAGCCTTTTCTGGAACCTCTGGTTTGAGCTTTTCCCTGCATGAGAAACTAGACATACCTTGACTTTACACATACATATATTCAGACAGCATAAACATAAAAGTAACCATTTTGGATCAGATCGAGCATCTGTTTAGATCAGTATCAGATGAGAGAGGATGATGGGATAGAATAAGAGGGTGATATGGGATAACTGAAGATGCTTGGGTAAAAGTAAAGAAATACAGCAAGCTTACAATGACACTTCCTTAGAGTACCTCTTAACATCCTACAATTTCCTGTTCATTTTGCATCTTGAATCACATAGTTATAGAATATCTCAAGTTGGAAAAGACTCATAAGGATCACTGAAGTCCAACTCCCTGCTTCAAGCAGAGGTACCTAAAGCTAAACTATATCATAAAACCATAGAATCATAGAATGGTTTCTGTTGGAAGGGATCTTAAAGATCATTGAGTTCCCAACCCTCTGGCCATGTGCAGGGACACCTTCCACTATGTCTAGAGTGTTCTTTGAGCTCTGACAGGCATTTCCAACACTTGTTGGAAAACAGAAATTTTTCCAATAACTTTTTGAAATCTTAAAAATATCCATAGTAACTTTGGGAAAGGAATTCTAAAGATTAGATGTTTACCATATGTACAATAACCTCTTTTTAAACTGTTTTGAAGATGTTAGTGGCTAGATTTGATTCTTCCCTCCCAATTCTTTCATGGAGAAGCATGTGGTGATGGATACAGCAGTATGTCAGCTGTAACTGCCTCAAATTGCATCATTTAATATTTATGAACAGAAAAGTGCTTAAGTCTGCAATCGTAAAAATGGTCAGTTTGGGGAGAGGATTCTGTAGTTTATGGCACCCATAACTAAAATAAGATGAACAAACCTCAGTTCTATCCACATTTGCAGATGTAGCTGTCACAAAAGCATGTGATTGAGGAAAGAGTCATTTTACTTACTGAGATGCCAGTGTATATGAGAGCTGAGAAAGCACTCGTGGCTTAGGCCTCATCTTCTTTGAGAAGACTGAAATGTAGTTGAAAATATCCTAATCTGGATTTTAAAAACAGACAGATTTGGAATGATTACTTTTTATTTTAGAAGAGGAAAGAATGAAGGATAAGTCTCATTCTTAATCTAGGTGGACCTTGGGGACTTTGTGGTTCATACTTGAACTGCTTGAGATTTTGTATTCCTTTCTAGTCAACGTGATATGAGGGGTCCTCCATAGCTCAGGAAATTCTCTATATTGGAAATAATTTTGGTTGAAATGGAAATGTTTTCTCAAGGGGCTTGTCAATTCTGAAAGCATTTTCAGTGTCATCACTGGGATAAGACTGCACTGTCATTCTCATTTCATAATTATTTAAAAATAATAAATGATAGAATCAAAGATGTCACTCTTCAGCCTCCCTGTTTGAGAAACATGCACTGTACTAGTTGTCTGTTCATCCTTGCTGTTCTGACAAAATACCGCAAATAAGCCACACTCTGTTTATAAGCATTAGCGAAATGCTGCCCAGAACTAGAGTTGGTAATTTACCAGGAACTTGAGCTTTGCATTGGATTGACACAGAGCACACATCTGTTACAGAAACCTAAACCTCTTTTTGTCTTCAAAGCACTTTGCAAATATTGAACCATATTGAATATTTCTTTGGAAAAAAAATACATGGGACAGCTTCACTGACATTGGTGTGTTATCATAGAATGCTTTGGGTTGGAAGGCATCTTAAAGATCACTGATTTCCAATGCCCCTGCTATGGGCAGTGACACCTGCCACTAGACCAGGTTGCTCAAAGCTCCCTCCAGCTCAGTCTTAAACACCTCCAGGGATGGGGCATCCACAATTTCTTTGGGGAATCTCTTCCAGTGTCTCACCACTCACAAAGATTTTCTTCCTAGCATCTAATCTAAATCGCCTTTCTTTCAGTTTAAAACCATTACTTCTCACCCTATCATCACCCTCCCTATCTCTCCTACTGGCCCCATTTATCAAGGGACTGTAAGGTCTCCTTATGGCTGCTTTGTGTTTGGGCAGTATGGCTGATGATTTCCATGTCTAAATGAAAGATAGTATTACACCATGTTCCCCAACGTGACTCAAAGTATTTAAAGCATTTCATAAGATTACAGAGAGAAGAGTACTTTGAAAGTACTAGATTAACTCAGAAATCATGCCTCACAATTGTAGACTCAGCTATCAAAATTCCATTTGCCATCCTTGACAGACATGTAGCCATAGACATAACAGGTACATATCTCCAAGACTGATGGGATCTCTCAGTTCTGGGAGTTTTGTCAGCTATCTCCCCAAGTTTGCTGTGATTCTTTGTATCCACTCTGTAAAGTGTTAGCCAGGTTCTGCAGCCTTGGCTACCTAAAGCCATTTCCCAGTGAAGCAAAATCTTACCAGGACAGACTCTGAATATGCTCTGTGGCTTCTGATGACTTAAGAGCAGCATCCTGGACATCTTCAGCCTGCATGTTCTAGAAGAAAATCACTGTTCCTAAACCTTGCAGTAGAAAATAGATTCCATGCCACTTGTGGCAGCTGCAGTTCGTATGGACGATTGGTTAGAATGGATAAAAACAGATTTCCCAAACCAACTGTATTCAATGCAACATATTTTTCATATGTTTAATGGAACAGAAATTTTTATTTTAAGAGGCATTTATGAGCACTGCTAGTTTTCTGCCTAGGGAGTGGAGACCTGGTAGGGGGGAGAGTTAGCAGGTGTAAGAATAAAATTAGTTTTATCATAAAATTGGAAAGGAACCGAGATTTTCTCTCCCTACTCTTGCCCTTAACCACTGATGAAACAGAGTCATTAGGCACAAAAATCCTCTTGTGCACAGCTACATCATGGTTTAACCCTTTTCTGGGGAGCTCAAGCAAAAGCACTCTACTTCAGTGGCTGGCACAAGTAACTCAATGCTGTTGGCATTGCAACCTTCAGTTTAAGCCAATACCATTAAAAAGAACAATTCTTCATTAACAGTCCTGGAAGCTTCCTTCATACCTATTGGTGTTTCAGAGACTCAGACAGCATTTAGCACTTCTGCAGTGAAGCCAAGCCTTGTAGCCCCTCAGCAAAGGAGATGAGGAACTCTCTCCTCTGTCCTCACACACCGATTCCCAGTTTAGTTAAAGTGGGGAGGAGGAGGAGGGTTATGTTGTTCCCACATACACACTTTTCCCTTTAACTGAAGGAATATGTACCAAAGACAGAAAAAAAAGGTCTGAAAATGGCTGTGCTGTCACTGCATTTCTCTTCTTCAGTATAATGAAGTAAAAGCAAATGAACATAGCTCCCATTTTACCTCAGATGTTTTCACACAGCACCTGTTAATGTCTCTTTGTAGTCATAGAGAACACATTCAGAGAGGACGAGCACTCTATTTTTTTTGTGAATATAGTTAGTTTGGAGTCTGTCTGTTCATGTTGCAAGGAGGTTGAACCATGAAAATATTTTCCATGAAAAATAAAGTTCAGCTTTAACTACAGCCTTATAACTGTACCCAATATAATATTTGTATTTACTGCAAACATTTTGTCCCAGAATATGAGGCGAGGGACCTTATTAATACAAACTATTTCAGAATCTCATTTCTATTTCCTGGGGTTTTTTGTGAGTTTGGATCAGTGGTGAATGTTGAATCTCTTTGAAGAACCAACAAAACATTCCTTCTTGCCAAACTTTGAGAAAAAAACTATAAATCAAGCTTTTCTGTTTTCCAAGCAACAGGAGAGGGGAAGAAAGAGTTGACTTGTGCTTCATTCCTTTTTAAGGCTGAAGTTCAGGTTGGGGTAAAAAAAAATGGTTTTCTTTCTAAATTCAATTAATTTTACGTGCTAAAAAATTACACAACTCTATACAGAATAACGGAGAAACAATTTCTAACCAAATAGGAGAATAAACACATCAAGAGTGGGAAAAATGATGCCTCCCAGCAAGAGGAGTGGAAAGGAGGAAGCTGAGTAAAGCTCCCTGAAAATAAAAGAGCAGATAGAAATTGAGAGTCATAGGAGATGGATAAATAAACAATAAGGTTACAAGTTCACAAGCCCACCCGGCAGGCACTATTAGGACTTTAATTTGCTACAATCACCAGTGTACGTGGTGTGTGTTTACTTCAAGGGGAAGGAAGTCGATTTTCTGCTTCTGACTAAATATGCTACCAACATATTGTGATGCCTGGCCAAATTCACCAAAGCATGTCTTTACTGCTCTTCATTGGATTGTGTTCAGAGACAGTCGTGGTACCTGTTAAAATACTTTAATGAATCTGATACTCATGAATGGTGCTGAAATGACAGCCTTAGAAATTGAAGTCTTCTATCAAACTACAGAACTTGCACAGTATGGATGAAAATAATACCAACTTCTGCCAAGCTATCCTCTCAAAGTGTCTCAAATTTAACCTGGAAAAATTATTTCTGGTGGTAACAGCACTTCAGCCTCAATGCCTGGTCATTTCTTCCTACTTCAGATAAAATTGCCAGCAAGCGTATGGATTATCTTGGCGATTTTTTACTGCAGACAGGAGCTGGGCAAGACATTTTCAACAGAATTATTTCTTATCAGAAAAAACAGTTGCATTGAAATCAGAAGTGTTCTGGGACAGTATAAAACTGCAACATTCTCAAAAGGCAGGTGCTGAAACAAAATGCTTTCTAAATACATCTTCATTTCATTTACATTTCTTTAGAATTCCATATTTCTCTAATTGCATTATAATTTTCTATATAATACAGTTTATATCAGGTACCAGATTTTGTTATTCTCAAAATGAAACATTTTATCTTATTGATTTTAAACAGTTCAGTTCTTCTAAAATGAGTGATGTCTGAATTTCAATAGCAAGGCCAACTACAAAATGGAGAATTTTATTTTGACTCAGTAATAAGAATAAAAAGCCCAAATTCTTTGAGTTAAAATCTTTCCCCCCAACCCCCACCCTTCTATTTTTAAACTTTTGTAGTAAGGGAAGACAGCAGTCCTGTTTCTGTGTGCTCTGTTTCAGGCAATAGTGACCAGGGAAGCTGTAAGGAAAGACACTTTGAGCAAATTTAAAGTGTTGATTAATCAATGGCATTCAAAAAAATTTCAGAAATGCTGGGGCCTCAGGACAAGGTAGAAGGACAATAGTGTTAGGTAGTATAAGAAGTCATTTATCTATTATTTATTTACTTTACCTCTGTCCTGATTGCTCAAATATGAGCCAACTCTAATGATGGGAGGTTGAGAAAGGGTTGTGATCTGCCAGTACAGAGAAGATACCTGAATTTCTCCTTTCCAAATGCCATTATAGCAGAAGAGGAGAGGGTGGACAGAACTCTTTGTTGCAACCACAGAGCTGTGGGTAGGGAAGGATACTCTGATGAAAACACTGTAGAACGAGCAATGAGATAGGTAAGGAGTCTAAAAAGACCAGCATGCCAATTGTGCAGATCTCCCCTTGAAAAAAATCATGATGTCAGCTTAAATGATAGGTTGAAATAATGAAACAGAATAATCCCATAAGGAGGTGTCTGAGAGTTGATACAACAGACCCTTACACAGAAAAACAATGTTCATGGTGTGTACCAGCTGATAGCTGTTCTCTCTTCTGACCTTTATCTTCAGGTGTGAGGACAGACCTGAAAATTCACTCATGGTTTTTCCGTTTGAGAGTTACCTTTCTCTTCCACTTATCACATACCTACAAAACAGTACTCAAGTATTACCTTCTCCAAAGACAAAAGCATTACTGCATTCTCAGTGTACTCACTCTCAATATACTTGATTACTTCAAGCACTTCAAACGATTATTTTTTTTAACCTTAGTAAAAACCCCGTGGACCTTCTGGCCATTTGTCCATCTTACTGCTTTCTGGAATTACCTGTTTTATGAAAAGAAATGCAACCTTCAAGTAGGCATAATTCTTGCCTTATGGATTTTAGAAGACAGATAAACAGTAATTAGTTCAAAGATAAAAGTGGCATAGTTTGCCAGCCCCACGGGCACGACTGACCATGTATACCCATTTTAAACATGTCAAGTCTCCCATTTGCTCCACTTGCTTCTATTCCTTCAGTGCCCAGATCAGTCATTGTGGGTACTATAGTTTGAGTAGGGATTTAAAGAGCAAAACAGAGTAATATACAGAGACAGTCCTGGAACTATGTTTATTACACAGCACTATTTATTCAAGTATTCAAAAATAATCTTTTACCTTTGTTTCTCCCCCCAAAAAATAGAGTTTGAAAAATCTATCCTTTTGTGAGACACAGACATAGCTTCCAGCATAATGTTGTGGGACCCAGTACCATCTGGATGACTAGATGCTGTGGTCAATTTCTGACTCATCTTTAATCTTGTCAGGTCAACTATGAATAACTGAAATTCTGTCATTAGAAGCATACCCAGATTTGGTTTTCAACTTTTTCACGTTTTAATGACCCAGGCTGGAATAGCCTCCTCTCTTAGCTCTCTGCAGTCTGGTAGTGCAGTGGCAGCCCAGAAGCAAGGTCACAGGCCCCATCTGACATTTGTCTCCCGGCCAAATCCTCTTTTATTCGACTATACAAAATCAAAGTACCAAGAAGGCCCACATTTAGCTTAGTTGGTTGGTTGGTTTATTAAATTTCAAGAATTAATGGAAAGCTAGTGTGAATTAATCTCAGGACACCTGAAATCATGAATAATCTCCTGTATCTACCTCTGGGGCAGAGGAACATAAGGTGTATCCTGTCTTCCAAAACATTGTTTCTTCTTCTTATCAGATAGCCAGATACCTGTACCAATATTTCTTGTATCCCCTGCCAACCCAGCTTTCTGCCAGTCTGTGGAAACAGCACAATTGAAATAGAAGAGTTAGACCTTACTGATAAGACTCCATCAACTTACAAGAGCAATATACACCCTATAAGACGTGACACAGTCACTTGATGGGGCAAAAGGTCTTAATGCACAGTGAGATCTCCTTATGATGTGTCTACTCAGTAGAGGCTAAATGCCCTCAAAATGGGTTCTTGTTCTTTCAGGGACAGAGTGGGTGGTGAATGTGCAACAGTCTTCATGTGCTGGATCAACTCAACACCTTTGAGACAGAAGCAGTGCCACACTCAGGACTAGTGAGATTGTGCCCACAGACAGTGACTGATTGACCTTGCTGTCTCCCAATGGGCCAAACTGCATCTGTTTTTTCAGTGATAGTTGAAATTGAACAAAATTTGCTCCTGGTTCAACCTACCCAATCTAAATGCCAAAGCTCTTGCCTCATACCGTTTTTCTCCCAGTAAACCCTCTGAGACAGCTCCTGAGCCAGCTCAGTGGCCCTGAACCCCAACCATGTTCACATGCTGCCCATCATGCAGTCCTTCCGCTGGCTGCTGCATCCATGTGGGGTTTCTGCAGCCCCTCCTCTGGGGTCATCACAGAGCACCATGCAGATAAGTTATATTTCAAGCTAAATAGAGCTTCTCCCCCTCCTAAATGAATCTCAAGTTGCTGCCAATCAGGCCAGTTCCTTACTTTGGAGGGGATGTGACATTCTCTCTTGAGGACCGGCGGGCATTCTCTCCCTCATCTGGAAGGTCAAGACAATCTTTAGACTGAGGTCCTCTACAGCATAGCTTTCATAACAACTCCAGGCAGGGCTACAGGCTTAGGGAAGAGTGGCTGGAAAGCTGCCCAGCAGAAAAGGACNNGAGCCAGCAGTGTGCCCAGGTGGCCAAGAAGGCCAATAGCATCCTGGCTTGTATCAGGAATAGCGTGGCCAGCAGGAGTAGGGAAGTCATCGTGCCTCTGTACTCAGCACTGGTGAGGCCTCACCTCGAGTACTGTGTCCAGTTTTGGGCCCCTCACTACAGGAAAGACATTGAAGTGCATGTTCAGAGGAGAGCCACCAAGCTGGTGAGGGGTCCGGAGAACAAGTCCTATGATGAGAGGCTGAGGGAACTGGGCATGTTTAGTTTGGAGAAGAGGAGGCTGAGAGGAGAACTCATTGCCCTCTACAACTGCCTGAAGGGAGGCTGTAGAGAGATGGGGGTTGGCCTCTTCTCTCAAGAAAATAATGATAGGACCAGAGGAAATGGTATGAAGCTGCGGCAGGGGAGATTTAGATTAGATATTGGGAAGAATTACTTTACTGAAAGAGTGTTCAGACACTGGAACAGCCTGCCCAGGGAGGTGGTGGAGTCATCATCCCTGGAGGTATTTAAAAAACATGTAGACACGGCTCTTCAGAGCATGCTCTAGTGTCCAAGATTATTGGTTTGTGGTGGGGTGTTGTGTGGGGGGTTGTGGGTGTGGGGTTAATTGGAGGGTGCTTTTTTTGTGTGCTTTTTCTGATTTTTGTGGGGTTTTTTGCTTTGTTTTGGATTGTGGGTGGTTTTTTGTTTTGGCTTTGGGTTTTTTGTTTGTTTGTTTTATTTTGTGGTTGTTTTGGTTTGGTTTGGTTGAGTTGGTTGGTTGGTTGGGGTTTTTTTATGTGGTTGGACTTGATGGTCTCAGAGGTCCCTTGCAACCACTAAGATTCTGTGATTCTGTGATTCATAATTCAGGGTCTAGCCTGTGCAAAATCATGTATAGTGTTTCTTTTCTCTATTCTGAAGTTATTCGTAGACATTCACTCCAATGATCTATAATTGGAGTTGTGCTAGACCTAAATTAAATTCAAAACTAACTAGTAAACAGGTTGTTTTGCACAGGTATTTCATGCATGCAAATATCTATAATTATGTAGAAGTGTGTGAAATTCATACATATTTAAATATATGGCAATAGAGATTGTGTTGCTCCTTTCAGAACTCAGGCTTTCTGAGAAATGGCTGAGTTAACATTACCTTGTTGTTCAGGAGCAACTAGATGATTATTTTGCTGCATTGTTACATTTCTTAACTTGCCGTGGTTGTTTCCTTTTTCCCTTTGTGTGTTACTTGTGGCTGATGAAACCCATGCAGATCTGAAAAGCTGCAGAACCGCATTGTCTGCATATTCCTTTCGCCGTTTCTCATCTGAAAACAGTACCTCCTGGCACCTGGAAAACCATCACAGATGCAGAACAGGTGATCTTTACAGAATGCTATTCAAAGTGAACAGTCTGCCAGGCCCACAGACAACAAAACACACTGCTGACTCCAGCTGGAGCGAGCGATTACTTTGATAACAAATTAAAACAGGCTCAGAAATTGGAAATGAAGGAGTTATGCAAGGATGAATAAACTCCTCAGATGGCCCCAATTTTGTGCAAGTCTATCCAACACATGTGCTATAAATTGGTGCTCTTCATTAATAGCTACTGTTTAGCCACCAACATCCTTCAAGAGGACGAATCAGGATCTGGCTCCTTGTGCAGTGCTAACTTCCATACTGATTGAGGAGACCATTTTCTCTTAACATGTTCAGAGCGCTTCCTTGGGATCTTAAAAATTCTTTATGTGTCATTTTGCTTCTTGCATATGCAGACAATTGTAATGCTCAATTTAAAATTGTTCATATATTTTCTGTCTATGGGATTTTTACAGCACTGGATAATTCCTGGATGATTACTGTTTTTAATAACCACATAATTACTGTATTAATCAGAACTGTCCTACTGGCTTCTGTGTGACACAGAAGGGCAGAAGCAAGATAGAGATAAAGATATGCCATATTTTAAAGAGCGCTGTGACATTTTTTCATGTGTTCACTTTTCAATATGGCACACACAGAGGTCAAAACACAGGGACAGCCTCAATAATATCATCCCAGAAGTCCATTGAGACCAATGTCTTTCAACAAAAATCAATTTAAAAGAATTGGAAGAAAGTAGAACATGTGAAGCAACCAGAAATAACATCTAGCAAGTCAGAGTGTTACTATGGGAGTATACAGGACTCCAGTCGTGCATGGGACCTCGTGGTGTGAGGGGGACAGACAAACACAGAGGAGGGCCATCCTTTCCCCAACAATTAATTTTCCCAATAAGTTATTTTTAAGGCTGAAAAATGAAAAGCAAGGTCAGAAAATGGCTACATATTCTGTGAGGTGAGTTGCACAAGAACAAAAGAAGCAATACGTCATATAGTAGAAAATGAGATATTTGCTTTACTTGGTAACTTAGGGGAGGAAAAAAAACAAACAAACTTTATTAGAGATAAGTGTACTTCTTGTTGGGTGAACTCCTTCCAAAAAGTCCGGGGAGGATGAATGGGTCTACAAGGACAATTCATTGATGTGTAAAGATAACCAGGCTCTCCCTAAGCACGGCAGTGTTGCCATAGCTTCATGCCATGCCCACGTAGGGCTCAGCACACACAGATCAGTGTGAGGTGCAGAGGCAGTGTACTCAGTGCATGTGCCAAGAAGAGGCTAAGACAAGCTCTTCAAGGTCACTTTTGCCTTGCCGAAAAGAGGCAAGTAGGAGCAGAGGTGGATGGGACAGGGGTGAACATCTCTGGTATGCGACAGGAGCAGAAGCAGCGCCAGACTTATTGAAGCCGGGAGAACTGACTGCAGAGCAACTGTGCTGCAAAGCTGATTGTAATCATCAAATGCAGACCCTAAAGTATTGTCAGTCAAGATTAAAAACATTAAGAAGTCCTCTTCACATATAAGAATTTGAAATCAACCAGAATGTTTAATTCCAAGTCACTGCCTTTACCAGTCACTCCTAAAGACTGAATATGTCAGAGTAAAGACAAATTTCCTTGCTGCTCTTGATATCTACTTGATATCTACATTTCTTCTTAGGATACTTGGCAATGCTTTCTCCCAGCTGCTCAGTTTTCCTTTACTGTAAGCGTACATAAGCAAACAAGATGCTCAGTGTTTGGTATCTGAACCCCACACCCAAGAGGCTTCAATGGATGTGAACCCTTGAAACAAAGGTTAGTTTCATTAGTGGGATTAGGAAAACTTGCCCTGGCTTGGTTTGATCGTCCCCTAGTTGAGTCTGATTGCATTAATCTGAAGTAGAAAGCAGCATTTTTTTTAATTTTTTTTATTTTTATCTGACTTTGATGGACAGTTCCTTTTTTTAATGTACAAATAATCTTTGTGACCCTGATAAGCAGGTCTGATGATACTCAGCTGATTAATGTACCAGAACTGAAATTTCCATCTACTTGATGTTTTGCACACGGCTTTTGATGAAGTCACTGTCACCTGCTATTAACTTAATATCAAGTCTTAATAGGGTCCTTTTCTTTCCATCTTCACGCTGTTGGGGTCCGAATTAATTACTAAGGGAAAAAAAAAAAAAAGTTCACATAAATCCTTAAGCTTCACAGGAAGGAAAAAGTTTCCAGTGCTAGTTGAGATCTAATGACTCATTAGGAATGTCTGTCTCAACTAGACATCAGCGCTCTCCCTCCCTTTTCATGTACCTTTCATAAAGACACTTGAAAATGTGCTTAACTTTAAGCTGGTGCATAGTTAAGTGTAAAAGGATATCTGAAGTATTTGAAGCTAAGCACATGCTTAAGCAATTTGCTCAGTCAGAGCCATATCCTGGCAAGTGAAAACATGTTCTTAATGTTTCTTCATGTGTTGGCTTCGTCCACAGCCTGCCTGAATGCTCTCATTTTTGCTTTGCCTCACGAACAGGAACTGGCAGCTTTAGAGAGATAATCAGAGAGATTGACTCAGAACTGAAGGGCACATGATAATGGAACCAGATTTACGTACAGATGCTAAAATCTTTATCCTTGGAGACTCTGTATGGGCAAAAGACATTAACAAATGAAAACACTCTTCTTGTTAAAAGGACCATAGGTCTAATGGTAGCTATATATGTAGATACATATCAAATATATGTATCAAATTATAGAAGATTAACAATTGTAGATACATTGATTTTACATACATTAACTCCAGAGGGTCTAATTGTGTGAAGTACTGTGTTTCTGCTAGGGTCAGTCTATTAAAGTTATCATTGACAGCAATAGGAAAAGGAAATATTTTTATTTTTCTGATGGAAAAAGCATATTTAAAATATTAATTTGCATTGCAAAAATATTTTACTATTGTTCCCTCCATTGCTCTCAATGCTCTAATGACCAGGGGTTTAAAGCCAGCTATAAATAGCTAAAGTGTGCTCTAAGCCTTTCTTTTTTTATGCATTTCCAGGTATGTTGTATATCTAAAGAGGAATTGAGCGGCAGCCCAGTCTGCAGTCTGTTTTGTAGAAATATGTGGCAGGTTTCTGTTATGAGGTATTTACTGCTCCTCAATTCTGCGCTTGCTTTGGGGGTATGTTTGAATTACATGCTACTTTGCTGCAGAGAGGGATAATTTCACTGCAACTAGTGGATTCAGGGTTGCTAACAGACAGACTGAACTTGATAATTCTGTCTCTCATCCTGGTGGTATTATTTGGCATTTTGCAGATGGGGAAATGGAGACATTGCTATGCAGAGGGACTTTGTTGAACTCTTTCTCATCACCCTTTTCAACACCCTGTATATTATAACAAAATAGGAAATCATACATTTAGAGCACTCTGTCTTTTCTTTGACAAGTTATAGTCTTTCTGGTAAACTCTACTGAATCTGAGTGAAGACTGGTAAACGCATCACTTCCCATAGAGAGAAATACCCTGGCTCCTACAACCATGTCTTTAAATCAGGTTTAAATCTTTGCTTTGGGGGCTACTGGATATTAGCCAAGTGTAAATAAAAGGTATTCAGTGCTCCTGTCTATTCAAACATGGCTCTTGATGAAAATGGGGTTTGCTATATGGAGTAGATGACTCTCACATTTATTTATTTATATTTAGGTCCTGCCTATGGGATCATATCCTTTGGTTCTGTACAGAAGTTCAATTCCCTCTACAATCTCTGTCAATTACTGAGGGGGGGAGGGGAAAACAAAAAAACCACAAACCAAAACAAAACCCAACCGCACCACAGAAATAGGGAAGTTGCTCTGAATATCATTTTGCCACCTCAGAACAAGGTTGTTATCCCCATCCCCAGGATCTGCTCAGGGTGGTCCATGGCTCTGACCAAGGGGTAAGACATAGCTCAGCATCAGTAAGAGATCCAGGCAATGCTCTCTAGAATGGGTCCTGAATGCACAGAGATTGTCAGTGTGTTGCTACTTCCCTTTAAACTCAGACTAAGCCAGAAATCTTCACAAAGAGTCTCTAGTTTTTCAGGCGCACTCACAGAAAATTGCCTCTTCAGTTTTCCTGGGTTGTTGCAATGTCAGCTTGAGCCTGGTCCCATCCAGCTGCATCAGTCAAACTGAGCTCCACAACATGACATAACCTGACACAGCTGACACAGCCAGGTGTTACAAACCAGTGGACACCATGGTTCACAAACTATTCAAATTACTTTCAGATACATATCCTACCTCTCTGTTCAAATCCTTCCCAGCTGTCTCTTTTCTCAGCTCCATATGAATCAGAGTTGGAGGAAAGTGAAGGAGGGAGAGAAGGGGGAGGAAAGAAGGAGGCGGGAGAAAAAACATCCTGCCTTGCAAAAATAAAAAAAAATAAACTGAATTCTTGCAAACCACATTGCCTGCAAAATTAACTCTTTGAAGGAGGTTTACCACAGCCTCTGAGCTTCTCTCAGGCTTACCAGTGGATGCTTGCAAATATCTCAGCTGTAAATGTACATCTATTACATTAAACATTCATGGTCTTGAGTACTGAATACTTTAATAATAGTAATAATAATAAAAATAATAATAATAATAATAATAGTAATGAAAACCTATTTCATGTTTATATGGCGTTATAAGAACAAAGACTCAGAACCAATTTACAAACCTGGAAATAATTGAGCTGGCAGCAGCAAAGAGCCAGCCAGCCAGTCTGGAGTGATGCTGGCCGATAGTGAGACCAGCCTGGCAAACTCCACTTTGCAGAACAGAAAATGTGGGCTGTGGAGATGAAGTGACTTGCTGAAGGTCATAGAACAAGTCTGTGGCAGAGTCAGAAATTTAGGCAAGAATTCTGATATCCGGCTAGCCATCAGTCACCTTGGGGAAGGGAGGAGGTTCAAATGCAGAAAGAATGGCTAGATACCCAACTTCCAACGAAGGTCAACGAGTGCGGAATGTCTCATGTCTCCCATTACTGTGGGAAATCTCCCCCTCAAAATATAAGTGCTAAAAAATGCCACCTCCCTCCTGAATATAAATCTCTATGATTTTCTTCTGCTCTTAATTATAATGGTCTAAAGCAAGAGAAATAGGTTGGAAGTCAATGGATTTACACCTCCTTAGTCAAGAGCAAGAATTCACCCTACAACCTTCATGTCTTTACTTTTATGTTTTGTAAAAAGGAAATAAAAATATGGGTGAAACCAGCACCATAGACCATTAAGCAGCATTTTTGACTGGTCTTTAATGCAGCATGTGTAAGACAGTCCACAGTCCTCCCCCAAGGTTTGTGCTCCTTTTATCTATTACAGACAGTCTCTGTGGGAAGCGTCTCTCTGTTCCAATTTATTTGTAAGCAGAGAGGAAGAAAGAAAGAGGTAGACATAGAGAGAGAAAGAAAAAAGAAGAAAAGCAAGAAATAATAAAAGAGAGAGAAAGAAAGAGAGAAAAAGAAAAAAGTGAAACCCTAAGTTTCTGAAATACCAGGTGCTCTGATATTTGTATGTGTATGTCCCAAAGAAACACAAAGAAGAAAAGCAAGCAAACAAAAAACCCTAACAACAACATTGTTCCTGGAGAAGCTGAACTAGCTGGGAACAGCGAGCAGTATACAGGTGTCTTGTGCTGCTTTTATTCGCTTTATAATAGGCGCCTACTGGAACGGGAGAAAGGGCATGAGAAGCTGTCCTTGTCTTTGCAGAGCATGAATAGCATTTATCTCAGTGCAGTGGGCATCGCCAAGTTGGGTTTTTGTCAACCTGTCAATTCTTTTTTTTTTTTTCTTTTTTTTTTTTTTTTTTAAACAGAAAGCAGAGTTCAGTAAATAAAGATAAATGATTGTGCTCCTTGTCTGCAGACCCTGGAGCTAAACTGAACAGGCCTCTTATGGTTTGGACCTGCTTCATTGACTGTTCAGACAGCCCAGTAATACGACAGATGTACCCAGCCGTTCCCTCTTCCCCGCTGTCCATTAGATTATGTTCATTTTGTCTGAGATGCCATTATAAGTCTCAAGGTCAAATAAGTCACAGAGAAGAAAGAGGAGGACTAATTTTTTTCCCTGCCGCCCTCCATGCATAAGGGCTCATTCTCAACTTGCAAAGCACATCGTCTTTTAAGGTGCGCATACAGCTCAGCACAATTTATTGAAATAAAATGCAGGTGTAACATTCACCCGGAGGCCGTTCTGGCATGACAGCAGAGGAGACTTCTCAAGAATGATTTGGGCTGCTTTCCTAAATTTTTAATGGATTATTTGTAAGTAAAATTCATTAAAGAGGAGGTTTCTAAAAAATAAGAAGGAAAAACAAAAACAAAAACAAAAACAAAAACAAAAACAAAACAAACCCAACAAGTATACAGGAAAGGGGATCACAAGGTCAAAAGTCAGGTTTTCAAGGGACAGTGGGCAAGTTATCACATACTGAATAGAATGACCGAATTGTGGAACAGGGAGAGGAGGAAGGACCAACAGATCTGGGATAAGAATACTAAAAATTCCTCCAAAAAGCTTGACCAAGTGGGAACATGTCCATTCATTATGAAATTTAAGGTTAGGAAAGGGTTTGTTTAGGTTTTTGCTTGGTTTTTTGTTTGTTTGGTATTTTTTTGTAAAATAAATTATATTTACCTTTTTAGCTATTTTCATTATTAGCAAGTTGTTGCATTTGTAAAAATAAAAAAATAAATACTACTTAGGGCAATTTATCCAATATATCTCTCCCCTATCCCCAAAGAAAAAAAAAACAAACCACAATTTAAAGTTTTACAGCATTTTAACAGTTTCAGAATTCCTTTGACTTACTTAATCGCTACATCTGTGAGGAATGAAAGCATTATTGTCCAGATTTAGCAGATCAGAGATCAAGGTGGAGAGAGGCTAAGGGACTCAGCAAACCCATAGCTGGTTGATTATGGAAGGACCTGGAACTGATTCTCCTCCTCCTGTTGTCCCACACTGAATCTTACATGTTGGTTGTCTTACCTCTGCAGCTTGAGGGCAGGTCCAAGACAGAGGGCAAGTTGTATTCAGGGCATCTACGGGTAACATTTCTTTTTTAAATGAAAATAATCGACATGTTTTTAAAAAGAAGTTCAGAAATTAATTTGTAAGGCCAATTTCTGATGCCCAGCTGATATTGACAAAAAATCCCACAGTGTCCAACAACTCAAAACATCTGACTCTCCAGACTTGGCCCTTTGGAAAGCTGGAGTTAGAATGGGACTAAGGTAAGCAATATTAAGCTCACTTAAGTATTTCTTAGATACTAGGAAGATATTATTTACTTTGTAAGTATTGAGACTGGCTCAGGTTGCCCAGAGAAGCTTTGGATGTCCCATCTTTGGAGGTGTTTTCAAGGCCAGGCTGGACAGGGCTTGGAGCAACCTGGTCTGGTGTTCCTGGACATGGCAGGGGGATAGGAACTCAATGACCTTTAAGGTCCTTTCTATGATTTTAATAGAGGGGTGCTCTAGCAGAGCAATATAAATGACTATATTTAGATCAAATTTAAGTAACTTTGAAAGTTTTAATTTTACTTACATTTACTTGAAAGGAAAAAGATATTTAAAATAAATTAAAAAAAAAAGAGACTGAACTGGTAGTGATCCCAGAGAGAGATTTCCCACTGGTGGTGGTGAGGCTGCTGGTTCCTGTCTGTGCTGCGTGAGGTGGCAGTGGGGTAGAGCCACATTCCTGCACAGATGGAGGCTCAGCCCCCATCGCCCCAGCTCCAGCTTTGCCAGCTGTAAAACCAGCCCTGGCCCAGAGCCCCACAACGGCTCTCCTCTGTAGCCTCAGTTAATAACCCGTCCTTTGTCGGGGCTGGGCAAACAAAACAGCCTGAGGGAAGTGGGAGAAAATGCTGAGCAGCCGAGAAGCTCCCCGAGGCCAACCTCACCCTGCAGAAACGTGTGCGGGAAAAGTTGCGTCTCTGGCCTCTTGCAGGTTACCACGTCCATATCCCTCCCCCCCTCCTGCTCTGGTCAAGATTTTGCTCTTCCCCATTTCAACTCCCCGTGGGAAGTCTTAACACTCATTTCTTTGCGAGGCTATTTTGGTCTTTGCAGTTACATGCTATAGTGATGAGCGTAGATTATTCCTTAGGGGCGTGAGGAAGGACCGCTTTATAGACACTTCCCTCACCCTCTGCATGCAAGATTAAACACAAGTCGATATGAAGTATGCAGGGTTAGAAAGAATAGAGCCATAAGATTTTTAAAATATGAATCCACTCGAGTGAAACATAGACTAAAGTCTTGCAAATGCATTTTTGAGTGTGCTGCATTACTTCCCCATCGAGAGTTCTCCACATGATCCCTTGAGATATGCGGTCCTCTGAAGCCTGTAAAATTATTCTAATCAGCATTTGCTTAGCACTTCAGAAGTTCTGGCAAACACAAGCTAATTAATTCTCACGGTTCCCCCAGAGAAGGAAGATCTCATTTTGTTGATGGTAGCACACAGGCAAGGATAGTTTAAGTAACATGCCCAAGGCCATATTTTGGTTTAGTGTCTGGCACAAAATTGAAAGTTTGGGACTAGTTATTAAATCAGGCCACCCTTTCTACGACTCTAGAATATCGGATGCAGCCCAGGGTAGTTGACAGAGTTAACTAACTTTTCGCTATGTTGTGCTTAGATTTAAGCACTAAGTTTGACAGCAATTCTGCCTGCAGGTATTTGAAGGAAGAGATTTCTCTTCACTGACTGCACAGGAAAGTTGTGCACAGACTTGAGGATCTTGAAATTTAAAGGCATGTTAGCTCAGAGAACTATATCCATTAGCTTTGCTTTTGTGGGGAATTACATGATACAGAGATTGGGAGAAAAGGAGTGGAAAGGGGAGGTTATGTACCAAGCTTTCTTCTTAACAGCTTCTGCTTCCTTTACTTGTAAGAATAAGTTGGGTGGGCTTCCGGTTTTTCCACTCTGCTGGACCAGGCAGCAAAACTTAGGGAAAAGAAAAAAAAATGATTTTTCAAGGTCAGATTGGATGCAGCTTTGAAACACCTGATCCAGTTGAAGATGTCCCTGCTCACTGCAAGAGGGTTGGACTAGACGTCCTTTAAAGGTCCCTTAGAACACAAACCATTCTATGATTCTATGAGATCAGGAGTTGTCTAGGGTGTGAAATGGAGGATTGGACATGTGAGAATGTGTGATGGGTTTTGTTGCATAAAGTGTATCATTTTATACCTGGGTCAGGATCATAAATTCCTAATTTCTGAAATACTTAGAAATATTAGGAAAGTAAACATGAAGAAAAACTCCCATCATGATGATATCAAGTAAGGGCTATTCATGAACTGTTTGTCTATTATTAATTTGTTCTGAAAAGACTGTTTAAAGTTTGTAAAGGAAATGGATTTCCTAATCTGCTCCATCCCCCACCTATTTTTCAAATAACTTCCACAAGTTTGACAGAGCAGGCATTGAGGAATCACCTTTGTGAGTGGGTAGTTGAGCAAAGATTATCCCCACTGTTGTATGTGCTAACTTGGCTTGATGTGGTAGGAGATCAGTGACTTCCTAGAGTTCTCTTAGAACTGCATAAAAAAGAGGACTGCGGTTAAATGGGCAACAAAATTTCTGGGTGAGGAAAACTATATATCTTTTGTGAAATAAAGTAAAATAAAATAAAAAATAAAATAAAATAAACACATTATGTCTTTAACATCCACTGATAGGGCCTGTTGTGTTATCACTGAAATGAAGGATTGGCTTCAAGCTGCATAAAACCCTGGGTGCTTTGACTCCTATAATGCAGTTAGAAAAGCCCTTCAATCAAACTGGATACCTGGATTGCAAAGAGAAGAAATATGAAGCAAAATTTAAGTGCATAAAAAGAAACATTTTCCCAAGGCAGGTTCTATAAAGATTGAACCAGAAAATTGTCCAGGTTTTCTACAACTTAGTGTTATTTCCATTGGATTTTGTTACTTCAGTGGATTGCTCTATATCTATATTTTTTCTTTCCTTCCCCTCCTCCACGGTTACATTGCCAAAATAGCAAAGCTGGATCCGTACTCTTCTCTTTCCCATAAAGACAGCAGTCAGTCCATGCTGAAAAGTATTATCATGAGGTGGGTGCTGTGCTATTACCCTTTTGGTTAGAATATGAAGCCAAGAAATACTGTAATGCATGAAACTGGAACATCTTCAGTATATGGGAGAAACAAGAGGAACTAGAAATGGAACCCTTTATCATTTTGTTGTGCCCAGTACCTACCAATAATCACTCCCATCTATTTGAATATCCCGTCTAAAATCACATGTGAGTACAATCCCAGAATCTCACAGGATTAGGAAGTTTTCCCTCTCATATTATCCTTTCCTAATTTCTGCTTCTCATCCCTACATATGACCCTAAATTTTTCCTCTGCCCCTTGTGATATTATTGCACCCTTATGACACTTGCAGCTAATTACCACCACTGGCTTATGGAAGAAGTTGATATTTGTAAGGATGATATTTTTCTTTAAGTGACTGCCAGAAGATGAGAGTCAAGCCAAACCAGCTGAGTAACCTAAACTTCTCTTCTACAACAGGGATGAATGGCATCTGATGGAAATGGAACTTCAGGACACTCATTTTTGAAACTGAGAAATCATCCATGCCTCAATCTTTTGAGCAAAAATTAACATCAATGAATACTCAATGCATAATAACTACACAGTATTTTCTTCATTATACCAGTAGTTTATGAATCCAAAGAGCTGCACTTGCATCATGTAATTTGTTTTCCTAAGATGACTCAAAGAAGAAAAATGTCAAGTAATTATATACTTCCAGTCTCAAGATGAAGACTAATACAAGAATTTGGGAAATAGTCTATAATTTCAGTTTGCTTATTTGATGTAGTTTACCTTTATTGCTATGGGGTTTTAATTGATAATTCAATAGAATATTTATATTATGTCTTGTGGTTGCTGTGCTAATTCTATTAATTTCTGGAGTGGCTACATGACATTCTGTTAGAATCATTTTTTTAATTTTAATAGAATATAGTAACAGACAGCAAGTGACTCGGCATACGGTAGATTGTTCCATTTATTGAAAATCAAGATACTGTATTTGTTCTATTACAATAATGAAGTTGATGATTTCCAATCTGTTTAATAAACTGTTTCTGCATTTGAATACTTATATTAAATCAACCAGCTGGTGAGATCACATCATTTTTTTTACTCAAAAATATATGCGAATTATTAACAATAAATATGCTGTTTGCTTTTGACCTCAGACAGGATCACAGGTATTGTCATGCCCATCCCATGCAAAGCAAATGCTCGGAGTTCAGCCTTAGTTTTTCAATTTTAAAGCTCCAGCTATTCATATTTACAAAATTGCATAGAAGCATCCCCTGGGGAAACTGAACCATAAGATAATCATAGACCAGATGTCAGAATGGACTTCACTCTTCTCTAAACTCCTATACCACCATACGTTTGCCCTTAAACACTTGAATGATCTCTCTCAATCATGAGGCAATGAGAATAGCTTAACAAGATTATATGATGTCATCTAGTCTACACACCTATGTCTCTGTTCTGTTGCTCATTATAATGCCTTATATGGGTAAGGTATAAGTATCTTGGAACCAGCTGGTTGTGATAAAATGTTTTAAAACTTTTGGCCTTTCACTTCTTCACTCTGTTAGGGATCTAACCCTTCCATTGCTGACCCTCATCTGTCACAGTTCGGATTCAGCTTGATTTAACCTCCTTCTCAATGGGTTTAAGCATGGGAGAGCTCCATTAGTGAAGGCTGGGACTTGAGGCTCCAGATGTGTGCCGTCACAGAAAGCAATTACCAAGGGGTCAAGATTTCATGGTAGATCATTCTTATTTGGTGGATCTGTGGTGACTTCCACCAGTGAAGGAAGGAATAACCGAGTGTGCAAAAAGCAGACATAACTTGTTTTAAGCAAATTTGCTAAACAAAAGAACAGCCAGAAGAGCAAGAAAGAGTTTTCAGCAGGCCATTGGGGGATTGGAAGCAGCAGGAAAATTTTATTTTATATAAATCCATACAGAGAATGACAGAGCAGGTTTTGGGCCCTGTCTCTGTGCCCTTTTCAAAGGAGCCTACAGACATGCAGAGAGGTGGAATTGGCAGAGCTCTAAAGAAACTTAATAGGGTTATAGAAATTACTCCAAAAACCTGAAGGATTTATTCAAGAGTTATTTCTTCTCCACAGGTTTCTTTGAACCATCTCATAGAAGTATATTTCTTTGTATGTTTGATTTTACAAGGTGGTTTAAAAAATTATATGAAAAAGTTTGTAATTTTCTGTGAAGCCCTATAGGATTTTTCCATAAGGGAAATATCTCTGTGTATCTAATACATGCAGGATATTACACTGCACAAGAATTGCTAATGAAAAATTTAACTCTTGGTACTTCTTTAAGCACTAATGAGAGAAAGACTAGTCACGAATGTGAGCAAAATACGTAGTAAAATGCTACCCTGGATAACTCCGTGACCTGGGGAGAGAAACAAAACAAAACAAAAGAAGCAGCCTGTGAATATTTATGAGTTGATCTTATGACTTATCTCTGTATTGACATTTTCAAGTTAAAAAACATTTGACTAAAGGAAAATGGCTAGTTCACAGCAGCAACAGCAGCATTCTGCAAATTTCCTAGCCTAGAGGCAGCATGCAGAAAGAAGTAAGAGCAAATGATGTATACTTTGATGTAATGTGTAACCTGGGGGGACTGCCAGCCAAAATGGGGGGAGGGGGATATGAAAAATTAAAATGAAACAGGAGAGTAGGTCGCTGCCTGTAGGATGAAGTTTAATCTCTCAGTACCATCAGCAATAAGAATGGAAGGATAATGGGGAGAGGGCACGAGCAAAACAAATGGCTCTTTGTTCTGTTGGTTTAAAATTGTTTATTTTAGATGGTTTCAAGTAATTAAAGGAAATTGCAGTCTCTAACTATAAGAGAGATCGTTAAAGAAAGTTTGGCAGGGGGAAAAAAAAAGATAAAGTTCATTGTCCCAATTAGACGAAAAGTGTTTTGTTGGTGGAAGCGACCCAAGAAAACCTGGAGGGAAAACAGAGGAAACAGGCATAATCACAGTTACAGCCCAGAGAATCAGACCGAAGATCAGTCCAGGGAAAAAAAAATACACATTGATTTATAGCTTCACAGACAAAGGCAAATGATGGGTTGTGTAAATCACATCAGACAGAAACTTAACATTATTGTTATGCAAAACTAGGAAACTACACTGTCAGGAAGTTAAGGTTGCTAATGTCAGCGCTAATCCTATGAAGACTAAGCAATGTGCTGAAGTATGTAAATAGCTCCATTGTCTTCAAAAAGGCCTCACAGGTTTAAAGTTAAGCACATGTTTAAGTATTTGCAAGATGATAGCCCCTATAAAATAAAAGTTATATTCTGTTTTCCTAACTAGGCAAATTAACAATTCCCATTTTGTGCAGTATAGTTAGCATCAGGGTGTTTGAAGATTTTTTTTTTGCCTATCACTGAAAGAACGTATTGTCATAGAAATGGAATAGCGTGGAAAATCAGAAGGTGGTTACTAACAATTTCTTAAATTTGCAACTCATTTAGCACTGATTCCTGTTACAGTATACCACATAGACACCACATCTTGGAGGCTTGGGACCAGATTCTTCTTCATGCAGGAAGCATATAACCTCCGAGTGAGTCCTGCAGTATGTCTAATCCAAAGAGGACAGGAGTTTGCTAAAGACCCTGTGTAACCTGTGTTTTAGCACAGCCGGAGGTCCACATTTCAACCTCTTGCTGCACCCTGAAATGCTGCTTTACAAAGATGTTTTCTTTGCCCCTTCTTGTATGTGGAGGAGGCACGACTTTTGCTTTGAAAACCAACAGGATCTACCAGATTGCAGGGATATGCTCACCCATAGATTTCTTGTGTAATGTTTGGGGTTTTTTTAATGCTGCCGGATGGAGTAGCAGCCAAGAATATCTGTGATGACAAGATGTGGGGAGTTTAGAGTTGACAAGATGAGGGGAGTTGAGACATTGTTGTCTGGACTTTAATATATCTTGCTATGACTTCTTGCAAGCTGTGAACAGTAAAAGTTTTCCATCAGTCTAGTAAGTTCAGATGAGCTTTGTTGTTCCTAAACATAACCTGAGGGTACTTTAGAATAAAAATAGAGAACCAGCATCTTCATCCATTACTGTTACTCAGCTAAACCAGGTCTACGCTCAGCTCTAGCAGTTGGACATAACCATAAAAGCATGTTACAAAGTAAAGAACATCACTGGCTAAGAGAAATATTTTAATTATCATATCTACATTATTACAGTGGCCTTGGAGTGTCAGAGAATTTGGGAAGATTGTTGCAATAGAGGGAGGGTGTTAGTGACACACTGGGTAACAGTAACTGGATGAAAGGGCAGAAAATCTTTCTGTCTACTTGCTGCTGACACCATTCATACCTGATTTATTGTATACAATTAGTTTGCATTTGGTCTCTTTCTGAGTTCTGAAGCCAGACTACGGTCTACCTTGCTGCCTGCCCACACATTGGAGGAGGGTCCTTGCTTTCAAAGACCACACAGCTCGCCCAGTTTGGTGGGTGTTATTACGATTGTAAAGATCAAGGTAAAGGAGGTGGGAGTCTCCTTCCTGTGTTGTCTGTAAAGTTTTCCTGTGCAAAGTTTTAATTTCCTTTCAGAGCAGACTCTTCAAGTCTCATTACTCTGAGCTTGTACATTTAACAAAGGAATTAACTCTTGCATTGCAATCTCAGCTGTGATAATGGGTGCTTAACATGAGCTGCTGAAGTAAGTGATGAAGTTTTCAGGATTTCTGTCAGTGTATGAATATCAAAATTATTCTTTCCCTCAGGAACAGATTTAAAGACCCTTCATAAACTTACTCTCCAAGATGTCCTTGTGTTCTGTTATTATCAAAAATCAGAATGAGATAATATATGATTTATGTCATAGCAGCATTTCTTGGACCATGGATCACTAGTCCATGGAACTAGTCAAGGAACTCTAGTGCTATTGCTATTATCATGACTTGCACTGCTATGGCATATGTAGGCCATGGTCAAGAACCACAACCCTACTGCAGTAGGTGATGCAAACTCAGAGGGGAAAATGGGTGCTTGTTACCACAGACAACTTAAAACCTAACACTTATGTTTAACTAAATCTTTAGACTTACCTGACTAAAAGGAGAGGCAACAGATGGAGGCTGCAAACAGATGGAGAAGCACAAAGTAACACTGAGGCAATCATGATAATTGTAATAAGCAACACGCACAGCACACTAGGTACCTTGCCATTGCCATTACCCTGCTTTATCACCAGGGAAACAAAGGGATGGGAAAACAGACTGTGCAGGGCTGCAAAGGGCAGGACTCATGATGCTTCATTTTAGATGTGTAGTCTTGTCTTTAGATATCGAATAATATAAGAGGTATCTAGGCTCCCTATAAAACCACTGGAAAGAGACAGGCAATTCCAGAGATGCATTGATTTTTAACCCATCCTAGGTATGGGATAAAAGCGCCTTCTGGAGATGCTTGTCTAATCTGCAGATGGCACTGAGTAGTCAAGGCAGGCAAGGAGGCAATTCTTCCTGTCTAGATGTGTATTTTAAGAGCTAAATTTTAGCAAAACAAATCCAAGCAAGTGGAAAAAAAAAAAAAAAAAAGATTAGCAGCAACTAGCACCCTACCATCTTCACAATACGGCATACAGGCAGCCAAAAATCTGCTGAGGTGATTTGGAGTAAGGCTTTCAAAATGAGGATGATAAAGCTAAGGAAAGAAATGTCACTTCCTAATACAGATACTTCAGCCATTCCATGGGTAAAACAGATTGATAGGAAGTGGGGTACACATGCATAAACACACACACACATATCTTTCCAATTAAGAAGGAAAAATATAGAATCTGCTGGGTTGAACAGGAGCACTAGTGAATTATCTAGTCCATCCTTTTGCCTGGGGCAAGACTGATTTAATTATCTCTAACACTTCTCTGATGGATGAGTGTCAGGCCTTCCCTTGACTATCTCCAATGAAGGTGATCTGACTACCTCCCTTGGGTGACTTGCTTCATTGCCTTAAATGTACTAATAGTTATGAAGTTTTCCATAACAGTCAACCTAAATATTCAGTGCTTCATCCAGAACCTATCACTCCTTTTTTTTGTTCTCACTGACTAATGAGGATAATTGGTTCCTCTCCTTTTTCAGGGACATGCCTTTATGTGTTTATGGACATTCATCCTGACTCCCTTTAGTCTTTTCCTCTCCAGACAGGACGTGCCTGGTTCTCTGAAACTTCAGTGGTAAGAAGCCTGAGGCAGAAAGATGAACGTGTTGCGAAAGGCAGAAATATGGGCATTTTTTAAGGTAACAAGGAACATTGGGCATTTTGCATTACCAGAGATTCAAGAACTGATTTCCAGAAATATGAGGGGTGGGAAGTATAACTAGCAAATAAAATTGGTAAAACTAAAATGAGCTATGAATGCAAAAATATCTCCCCTCTGTATGGGGTAGCACAAGAAGGGACATGCCTGAGTACAGCACAAACAGGAGTTCTGCCATCACCCATACACATCTTTATAAAGACAGAGCTCTGTTGCTCAAGCTCACGAGTGGTAAGCTGAAGAGCAAAAGTGAATTCCCAAGTGTATGTTCCCAATACGAATAAAGTTTGCATAGCTAGGACTGGTTGTTTTGTGACCCTTCAACCTGCTAGAATTTACACTGGCCTCTCCTTGTCTCTGATTTAATTTCAAAGAGCAGACAATGGGTTCTTCACAAAGAGGCATTTAAAAGGTTAAAAGGGGAGAGGAACACTAATAAAGCCTTCTTTGTATTTTATTCTGTCCTGTGGGTTAGCTGTCCCCCAGCCTATTCAGTCTGAAATGGCATCAACACTCCGTGGAGACCAATTCATCCTCCTGTTCCTGAAGTGCAAACAATTCATAGAACAAAACAGCACCAGAAAGCATGAGGAAAATCTCTGTGGGGCTGCCAAGAGTCTAGCTTCATGCAGTGAAATTGCCAGACTTAAAAACAGGAAGGAAGGGTGGTTAACTCAGGCCTCGATTGATGGTTAAGGCACCAGACGTGAAATTCTCTCAGAAGTATTTAGAAGGCCTCTATTTCTACAGTACTGAGCTTGTCACAGTCTCTGTTGTGTTTATTTTCACAGCATGATTGTTCCTGCTTCACGAATAGTGCATTTAGGGAAAGTGAGAGTGAGACCTAAATTTTCAGAAGGACTTTTTCAGATTTCACAAAGCTTTAGGTCCAGTGATGGTCAGGCTACCAAACACTTCTGAGAAGACATGCTCTAGCCAGAAAAACTCTGGAAAATCTACTGTAGCTTGAATTATTACCACTTTCTGAGACTCTCAGCAGCTTCCACACCCACATCACCACCAGCTGGAGGAGAAATATGCTTACACCTCAGACATCCCCATACAAAACTCTAGAGCTTAACTTAAACTACCAGCAAATATGATGATGGAACCGAAATACTGTAAAAAATGAACCTTATCAGCCTATGTGTGGCCACATACCCGCTATCTCTCTGCAGTAGTGGTGTTTCCTTCTGTCTTTGCTTTTTCATGTACCTGAAAACCAGACAGAAGAACATACTTCTAGAAGAGAAATTACAACTGATGGTCTTACACAGACCAAAGCAATGGTTTGGCCAGAGGTGGATGGCTGTCTCTGACAAAGCTGAGCAACAAAACTCTGCTACTTACCCTTGTAAGATCACTTCCTTGCTTCTCTTCCCAAGACTGATTATCCAAGGTTCTCCTGATACAGGGATAATTAAGTTGTAGCTCACACAATGCTTAAGTATCTGTGGGAATATATTTTCAATTTGTATACGTAGCCTATTACAAAGATGACAACCAAGGCAAGGTGATCCTTATCAGCGCCCCAGTTTCTGTACCTGCCTTGCCATGAAATCAGCAATTGACCTCTACCCACACTTTCGCTTCCACAAGTAAAAGTGTTGTTTTGTGGCAAGAGAGGCTGGGGCAAGCTAACAAAATGAATCCTCTACCTTATCAGAAAGCTATAAATGGCTGCTGGGAAGTCTTGAGAGATTACCCACTGGCTGGATATCACAGCTTCATACTGAAGAAGCAGCACTTGACTGTTGACATTTGTTATTAATGCTGAAGAGCAAAATGCCTGTGGTATTTTTATTTGGTATTTGTGTATCCCTAATGCCTCGTCTGCTGCATTCTGGGCTCTATCATGCTCTCACTGACGTCAATAAGGGTCTTGCCAATAGACAGGAGGCTCCCCATTGGCTATTTCTGCAAACACTGTATGAATCTACTCTTATTTCTCAGGGCTTATCTGATTATGATTGGGAAAATCATTTTCTTGAGTTGGCACTTGCAATGACCTGTCTTTATTGAGCATGAGTCATGAACAAAGTGTTGTTTCAGGTCTTGTCCTGCCTTATAATGAAGGACTTTCAGTAGTCTTAATATCTTACTTTCTAAGACATTTTTTTTATTATATATTGGAGTACATGGAAGATCTTTTGACAGTGCAGTCTGATACAGACTCTAGGGTATTTCTTAGCTAGATCTTTTACCTAGGTGTCTTCCCACTCTTCCCCTGGAGAAAGAGGGAGGATGTGTCATTAAGACAGGCCACACAGACTTTTTATTAAAAACACTTTCCACTGCTGCGGTGTTTGCAGGCTTGAACAAGAACTTCAGCTAAAACATATGACCTGAATGAGTCACTGCTAAGAAAAAAATAATGGCTTGAAAATGGGACAGAAGTTTCGAGACTCCAAAAACTTGTAAAATAGGCTTTTCTGTCTATAAGTGAGTAAAATGATGGAAAAAGGTGACAAATAGTTCTGAAGGCAGATGTTCCCCTGCTAGTCCAGAAACATGACTAGGAGGGGGAGCAGTTGCACATTTTTCCATGAGACTGCTTGATCTGGGGTCTTTCACCATGTTCAAAAATATTGGTGTCTGATACAAGTTTACCTTCAGGTATGAGGACAGTTTTTGGCCTCTTGCAGAGCAAGAATTTCAGTTAGGATCAAATGGTGGAAGCCTGGAGAAATTAGAGGCCAGTTTCTGTCCATAAAGGCCACCAAATTGTTGGTAGAAATTTCAATGAAATCTACACAGATCTGTTTTCAGTTGTGTCAACTCTTTTTAGGTCTTCCTCACAAAGACATAAATGGCAGTCATATTTAGAGATTTCTCTGTGGGTTTTTATTGAAAGATTTACTTGGATAAGGATAAGCATCCCCTTTCAGAAGGGAAGAAGTGTTATGAGATATAGAACAACATGAGGAAAGAAATTAGCTGACTATTAAAACATGTGTCTGAACCGCAAATTATGCAGGTTCAGTTCTCAGATAATTAGCTCAGATTCCTCCTGCATCCTAGTTGCAGGAACTAAAATGATTAAGGGATTGGAGCGTCTCCCTTACAAGGAAAGGCTCGAAGAGCTGGGGCTCTTTAGCCTGGAGAAGAGAAGGCTGAGGGGAGACCTTATCTATGTTTACAAGTACCTAAAAGATGGGATGAAGGATGATAGAGCCAGACTCCATCAAAAGGACAAGGGGCAACGAGCTTTGGAGGTATTTGTCATGAGCTCAGAGCACTGCCATGCATTCTCAGGCCAGTTCAAATTTCTTCCATACCTGTAAAACCCATGCCTGTCTGTTAATGGAATAGACTGATGTTTGCTGTGCCCCATGCATTCCCATACCCACAGGTGAATAGCACTTCCAAACTTTCCTTTTTTCCTCTAGAAACCTGGAAATAATCTGAATGCAAAAGATCCCAGCTCAATTTGATCTTAATTTCTAGCCAAAGTTAAGGCTATACCTGAGCACTTTCAAATTATGGAGAAGCTTATTTTTGATGCCAGCCCAACTCTAGGACTCAGGTCTACCCTAACAGTCATTTTGAATGATCAGCATCTCTGTCATTCTTGCTACTGGAAACCTCTTTGATCTCTACAACCAACTCTCCTGAGTTTGTCATTTTCCTACTTGCTCAAATACTTTCCTATAATCTTTTTTCTAGATTTGTCACTCAGCAAGACAACCAACACAAGGTTTTTTGCCCTCCAAACATATTTTAGTATCTCTCATGCTTACTTATACTTGTATATACAAATTAATTTAGTATATCTAGGGGATTTCTGCTGAATGGATAGAACAACATATTTTTCTTTTTTTTTTCTGCTATCCAGCTTGCCCTTGTTTTCCCCCTTTGATGTGTAATAATGAGGTGGCACAGGGGAAATGTCTTTAATCAATTGCAGAAACTTATAGCACTATCAGGATTGCATGTATCTCGAAACACTTTATCACTGTCTCTTTCCAGCGTTCATAATTCTGATGTATCTGGTGTACCAGTGTCATGTCATTCTATTACATTAAACAATCTAACATAACAACTGAACGCAGTGAAATGATGAAATGCTGGCCTGCTTCAGAAAATATAAAAAGATAACACACTTGTTTTCACCTGGGAAACCTGCTATTAGTTCATTTTGTGGTTTTACACGATTAAGGGAGAGCTAGATAAGTAGGTAGAGAGACAAACCAAACACGAGCACACTGTACTTGGCGAAATGCAGCTCGGGTTTCTCACCTTAGGCTGTCTACTTGCAAACGTGAGCAGAAAGTGAAAGTCTTCTTGGTTTTTTAATTAAAAAAAAAAAAAAGAGAGAGAAATGATGAGAAAGACCTAAAAGATCAGAAAAACTGACCTTAGGTCTTTGTTTCTGGACTGTTTTTTATATTTGTATATTCATATTTTTAATATTCACTCCAACAATAGCTGCTCCTCAAACTCTCTGAACCTCCCTTCTGCTCAGACTGGTTACCTTTATTCATACTGCATCGTTCCCTACTTTAGATATGTTCCCAATGAAAATGATTTTACTGCAGTCAGAAGTCCAACTATAATTCATCTAGCCACCTTGAGTTAGTTTTGATTTAGCTGCCTGGGTAGCTCTGCATGTCAGAGCTCAGCTCCACTACTGTCACAGTATTTATTTCCCCCCCACCCCCCTTTTCCCTTCTCCAGCAAGGTTTACAGCCCACACCAAACTTTCAGCTAGCATGGCTACACGGCTGTTATATCTGATAGCCACTTTCAAGCTAGCCACTTTCAAGCTAGCCACTTTCAAGAGGCACATAACTACCAATCACGTCTTTGTCTGCAGCAGAGACATGTAAAAGTGGCTTAGGAATAATTTAACTCTCAGCAACATGCACATTGCATATGGGCAGATTCTAAGTATGGATTTATATACAATTATTCATCTACATGGTTGTTGGTGGTGAATCTAGAAAATTTCAGCAAATGCCATCAGGCAGGGCTGTATTGTATGCGATACAGTTCTGACAAAAGTTTATGTGTGCAGGGTGTATTAATCACCTACTCCAGTGACTGACTCCAGGATAGGCTTATTCTGAACCTAGGGTAATTACTGATAACCTGAGGCAAAAAAAACAATAGTAAAACAAAATAAAATATTATCTATGCAAAACTTTGATCCCTTTAATTGCCTGCTTTACAAATTCTCAGATGAATTAACTTCGCCCGTTGAGTGAAAAATCTCATCTGATCATGCTTTTCCACACAGTTACACACCTTCTCCCTTTCCCACCATGCTCCAGACAGCTTAACCAAACCGCAATCCAGAGTCCTTTTCCTGGTGTCCTGCATTTCCTCACTTGGTACCTGGAACCCTTTGTTGGCATTGCCCTTGAAAAAGGACCTTGGGAGTACTAAGAGGATAAATGGAAATATCTTGTGAAGGGGAAAAAGGTCTTTGCAGAAACATGATTTCCACTCTCCATAGGATGTGTTTGGGATCTTCAACACATTTCCTAAGTCCTTCGAATTGAGAAGAGTATATAATAGGTTTAGTTAATTAAAGAATTACTTTTTATGAAATTCAACCCATAACTTAAAGCCAGTTACGGGTTAACAGCATGAGCTGAAATTATAACTTTGGGCATTTATCTCTGGGTTGGTAGATACAGGGATTGCAATTATTGATGCTGTTTGGTTGTCGATTGCTTTCTTTACCATGAACTCCATTGTGGGATAAATAAGGTCAAGCAGACCAAGTGTCATGGACTCAAAATGTGAGTGACTAATGAAAGAACAGAGCTATTGATTCACATTGGGCAGAAGTAATTTTTGTGTTAAAACCTTGGCATCCCCATTCCCCGAAAAGACAGTTGCACTGAGTGTCATCCAAGATTGTCTGATATGCTGCTGAGAGCACGCCAGATGCCAGTCACTCAGGGGACTAAATCTTTCCAAAAGAATATTTACTGATTTTATGGATTTAATTTTATATACATATGTATATAAATATATATATACCATATAACAGATTTGCTGCATTAGCAGCAGCAACTGATTTCTAGCAATCTTATCTCTAGGTCATCTTTCATGTATATGTACATACAATACCAATTACACTCCATAACACTTGAAATAGAAGCAGTAAATGTATGTGTAATTCATCAATGAAACGACACAGATTTTTCTAGTGATGCTTGACCCTATATTTTTCTTTCCTCCTTCTGATACTATTGTGTTCATTCATCATGTTATAGATCCATTCAAATCATAAACTCTTGAGGGTAAGATCTGTGTCCTTAATTTGTTTCTGAAGAACCCTGCGTACTATTATATACATAATAAAGAACAGTACTTTTCCCCAAACTTGTGTAACTCTCAATCCAACCAAAACCAAGGTCATTCACTTGGCTGAAGCTGTGTCATTGAAGCACAGAATCTAAGCTAGGAACACTAAACTGACAAGTAGACTTGAAGACTCTAACATGGGGGCAAATAATACAGAACAAAGGCTCTGTAAGGGATGTAGTATTTTAATCACTTGTGCTCAGACACTAAACAACCTGGCAATCTAATTCAACAGTAAATGTCTTAGAGCTATAAAAATATCAAAGAGCTTAAGCCCCACTGATTTCAGTGGCTATAAGAAGAGAAAATATCTTGTGGATGGAGATCTACAACTGAAGGCTAGAAGCTTAGGAGTTTAAATATGTTAAACTAACAGATATTTGGCATAACAATCTAGTACACTTCAGTGAAAAAGTCCCAGCCTTATTTTGATTTAATACATTTGTGGGTGAGAACAGAACTAACATTGTTCATTTTGACTGGTGATGGATCAAAAAAGAACAAAAAGGTACCTGTGAAAAGCTTTAAAATTTTAATACTCTTAACTTCCCTGGCTCACATCTGGTATAATTCCAACAGATCACCACCCAAGGAGTGCCCACCCCAGAATTTTCCAAAGGAAGGCTGGAGGCAAACAATGAAAACATGAGGCTGAAGAAAGCACATGACAGAAGAAGACCCTCCCCATAGCTTTCTAAGGCCTTCTTAGGGTCTTTCCTAACCTCCTGTAAAAGAATACCTCTCCTTCCACTTTGAGAAATATTGCTCAGTAGTCTGCTTAGCCATTTTTATAGCAGTTGTCACTTGTGAAACTGATAATCAGCTTCCACCCTTCCACAAAACCTCAGCCTGCTCAAACTTTCCATAAGCAACTGGGAACTGGAGCAGAGGGGGAACAATCAGGACAGAACAGAAAAAGAAAGTGACCGAGGTTTATTTTCTAAAAAAAATTATTATTAGAAGCTGCTCATTTTTTGTCAGCATTTATCAGGCTTAGACAGAATTGGCAACCTGAAGTGAAATGATATCTTATATCTTTCTACATCATTCTTGTCATATATATCTTGTCACAGCATATATATCTTGTCACTGGTTCTCCACATGTGTTAAATTAATAAACAAGCAAACAGATAAAAATAATAATAATAAAAAAAAATATGAGCTTAAAATAGGCTGTGTTAAAGCAATTATATTTTGTTTATGGTATCAAAATTTATTGCCAGCTACTGAGCTTCTTTCGCCCAACATCATTATCTCTGTCATCCCATGAAAAAAAAAAAGAATAGTAAAGACAAAAAAACATTCATACCAACAGCAGAAAGACAGTAAGATATTATGTGCATCTTGATGTATGAGGCAGCAAAACAGCAGCAACATACACACCCAACAGCTCTGGGTGAATATTAAAAACAATCGACTTTGTCCACAACAAAACCAGAAAAGATATTAATCAGATTTTCAGAGTGGTCACAGTGGCAATGAAAAGATCTCGTTTCCCAAATGTCTTTCTGAGATGACATTGTGTGCTGTGGTTTTTGTTATTAGCCTGTGTCTAATGTGATGAACTTCTTATAACTCTTCATTCATCATCGAAGCTAAGGGAACACCTAGATAACTCGGTAATGAACAATATATGGTGGTAGGGTTTCCACCCCCAGCCCCATCTTCTCCCTTGGTCTCTGTGACTCATTTTCAGGATTTCTTGTCTGACCTTGTTGGACAAATTTTACAACTCCACCATGGAAGGTTACAAGACATCAGGGCTTTTAATTCCAAGTGCAGCATTTCCTCACCCCACCAAAGTTAGCTAGCAGTTCCAAGAAATAAATGACTTTTGCTGGGCTCTTAAATAATATGATTTGCATGCTTGATATGAGATCGCCAAAGTAATTGTAGAATATTGCTTGCCATTACAGTCATTAAAAACAGGCAGATGTAGGATCACTCTCATGGAAAACTTTCCTGCTGGGTTTTCATGGAGATAAGTGCACAAAATCCACTTCTGAAAAGATGTTGAATAGAATGAATTTGCCATTCACTGACTGTCTGATGATGATTTGCTTGTTAATTGAGAGTTTAGGCTTTAGAGAAACCTTAACAAATGTGATTGCTAAATTCTGGAGGTTGCCTCCCTCTTTGCAAGCCATGTTTACAGCTATAAATTCTTCTTTCATTGTATGGCATTTTAGTAGAGATTTGTCAGAGGAGAAACACAACGTTACTCATTTTTATAGGGGGACTTTCAAAGGTGTTTGCAACTTCATTTGCATGACAAGAATGTGTTAATTTAATTCATAAAGGTGCTTAACTCTATGCTTAATTTCAAGCACACGCTTAAATCTTAAAGTCTTCTCAGTGATTTCAGAAAATGATTAAACATAAGCAGTGTTTTCCTGGCAAGCTAACCATTTACTTTGGTGGGGGGACACAGACAGATAGAGATGCACCTACTTGGACAAACTCAGCCAAAGAGCATTTAACCAAATGTCTGCTCAGGGTTTCATCAGAGAACCTCTTACTTGCCTGACATAATCCCTGCCATAGTTGTCCACATTAGAGCCATGTGACACCATCTCATGGGACTCTATGGAAATACCATAAACCAGTGGCTACTGAAGCACATGCTGGGGCCACACACGCGACAGTAGAAAAATCCAGTTCTCTGCACTTAAAACAACGAAATCTTAAAACAACAAAAAGGTTTGTGTCGAGGGGGAGGTGGGGGGGGGGGGGGGGGGGAAACCAAACCAAACAAACCTACGTATTTACACTGGAGGTTCATCACAGATGCCACAAAGAACGGAATCCAAACCTGGGTGATATTCCAGGTGTTGCCTCAGTGCCTTTACCTCAGAGTACCTCTTCTAGGCACAGGGGACAAGGAAAGACAGGAAAGAGAAAATCCTTTTGTTCTAAAGGACTTGGAGCCACAAAATAACTGGGTTTTGCTGGGGAATTGATATTTACTAAAATCCACCTCTAAAAAGAACTTTTCAAAGCAGAAGGAAGAGACAGAGCCATGGCATGGCTGTGAAATTGTTTTGCTCCCTCTTAAAGCTTCTGTACCTGATGACATTTGCTTTCCCAGTGCATCCAGGTAACATGGCCAGATCCTCCCCCGACTTGCCAGCCTGAGAGTCCAGCAACAGGATCATGAGTGCCTGCCAGCACCTCCCACAGCTTCAGAAACCCTTTCAGCTCCAGAAACGGAATATAAAGGCTTGGGAAATACGCTTTTAAGGAACTGCACATGCTAACACAGCAGAGAGTGCTGAAAGCAGAAAAAATAGAGGCTTGGCAGAAGCAGAACTGCTGGATTTCTTGGAAAATGGATCTTTCCATCCCTCTCACTTTGGGAAGGGGGAAACTAATTTCCAAGCTACAGCGCCATATGTCCCATGGTAGTGTCTTCACTGCAGAGTCTCTCTTCACCACCATCTGCAGGACAAGCCCAGTCCCTGGATTTTCTCCTGGGTTTCGAGGTGCAACAAATAGTTCTTCCTCACAGTCACTGCCTGCAAACCTCTGTTTTGGAGATGGAGTAACTGAGTCTCAGGGATCTGAAAGAGCTCACCCAAGGTCAGTAGAAAAGACAGAAGCAGAACCCAGGAGTCCTACTTGCCCCTTCCCTCTGCTGTAACCACTAAATCCCCCAATCAATAATGAGTCTGTTACAGCAGACTCATATTATATCTAATGTCAGGGGGAGAAAAAAAGTGAAGAAGAAGAACAGAAGAGAAGAAGTTGTAATAAAAGCACATAGGATAGAGATATACATTTCTCTTTAGAGCAATAAATCTTTCCAAAAGGAAGTTGGTTAAAATTCTTTACGTTAAAAAAATGAGGTCCATGGGGACTCCAAATTTCAGTTCGATTTTTAGCTGAGGCATTTTTTTTCTTTATCAAACACTTGGTGCTGTAATGTGATAAGGGCCCCATGCAGACCATAAAACTAATTTATCATCTGTAAGGTGTACAAAGAAAATGGTAACTGCCTGCTTGTCTGCTTGACATATGAGGTCATTTTTGCCGCTAGCTTTCTAATACTGAGCAATTTTATCAGCTATTTATATACATTAATTGTAGGCACCCATATGTTCACCGTTGTATTTAATAATGCATTGCATTGAATATGCATTCCTTAAGTTTTAGCATGCCGTGTGCATCTTTTATTTAACTGTTTGGTTTGCCTATTAAAGCCCATTATTCAGCTCTGCCGTGTAACCCTCTCTCTCTGGAGTGGATTTATGTTTCTTTAAATCTTGCTCACCATGTTGAAAGGCATTGGCGTGAACAAGGCCACCTCTCTCATCCCAAACGAATAGCAGCAAAACAAGCAAAATAAGGGCCATGGTCCACTTAATAATACTAAACAAAAAGTATTATTCAATGAGTCTCTTTCCTCAAGGGACAGCAACATATTCACGCTCTATGGTATGCACAGAGACATGACTCTCTATCAATATAGGAAGGGAATTAAACTAGGGGTCTGATTCTGATGCCAACTCAACCAGCACCAGAGCTGCTGTGGACTGAAAGGAGAGCAGGATCTCAGCTGACAGCACAAACATCTGCAGTATCCTCCTCTGAAAGACAGCTGCGGGACAAGAAAGCTTTTACCCTCTGTCATTGACTCCTGCTCGTGTATTTATACATATTAACTCCGAACCATCTAATTCCCCAGTGCCTCACTGCTGATCACCACCCCTGCAAGCAAGTGGAAATCAAGGCTAAAAGACATGCATCTGTGGAAAGCAGCTTTGTGAGGGACTGTTCTTCCTCACATACCCTGTTTCTCTGGTGCAGCTGCTAGTTTTTCCCTTTCAAATAACCTGTGCAGTTCTGGTGTTGCTTTGTGTCTGATTTACAGGAGCAGCAAATGATTACAGCCCTTTGCCAACTCAGCAGTGCTGGATGAAGCATCTGGAAAGGAAGGTCTGTCCATTCTCAAGTCAGCTGCCCACAGATGTGTGAGAAACAGGACATTATCATGAGAAAGGCTAACACACTAGCCTTTTGTAAAATCAGGCATCTTTCTTTGTGAATCCCAAACCTGCTTCACAGAGTCAAAAATTTCAAGCAGCTGGACATACCCTTCTTGGCTATCCAAATGGTACTCTGCACATCACATCCTAAATTGGGTAGCTTATATCTCTCTTGCTGCCTTTTCAGGGCAGGATGAGAAGTCCTCAACCGTGTATCCTATGCACTGCGGTGCCATCAGATAAAAAGAGCTGCTGCTAGCCTCAGAGATGTACTCTGATGCTTTCAGGAGATCAGACTTTTAATCTCCTGCTCATATTTTCAAGGAGCAAAGAAAGACTATATATTGACAAACACTAGTTTTCAGGCAGAGATTTCTTATGGCACTCAAAAACATGTTAAGAAATATTTTGGGGGAAAAGGGAGGGGGGAAAGGCTTCCTCTTTATGATTTCTTCTTTGTTGCTATCTTTCAATCTGAAAATCCAAAGTCGCTCTTTAAAAATTCCTCAAATTCTATCTCAATAGAAAATGAATTTCCCAAAGGCTAAACTTACGAGTCATGTTTTTGAAAAGAAGATTCTCCAGCAATTGTGGTTGTCTTTGTAAGAGGCTTTTATTGTCTTCCACCAGGTAATGGAAAACCTAAGTGGAGTTTGTGGGCAACAGGTCTGAAACAACAGCGATGCATTTTGACAGCTGAGTACATCGGTGATCCTTTCCAGAGACCACAGTAAGAGCTTGTGAGCGCCTCAGAGCTCCACCAGCCTTCAGCCTCCTATGTCAAATTAAAACAAACTTCTGGCTTAGGTCTGTGTATGATGAAGAGTAACATTCTTCTCCAGGCATTCTGTTTAGGGTATTAAAAGGCTTTTAATCTAAATATTTTTTTGTTTCATTTAGTGTCCATGAAGGGTGCTGACAAATAGCCTCTGCTTCCCCACAGAATAGCTGTCCAGCAACGTCTGGAAAAGCTTCCTGCCTGTGCTGCTCATCCACGTGCCTCGGCATGACATAGGGATATCATCTCCTCTGCAGCTGAGAAGATATTCTGGGTGCTATGCAAGCACAAACGCTCAACCTCAGGTAATTATACTGAGCCGTTATACAGCGTATTTCACACCGAGATCTCAAAGCATGTTAAAAATAGGCACCATGATGTACTCACAGAAGAAAGTGAGGTGTGCGGAGGGAAACGCAGCAGAACACCGTTTCATCGGGCTCAAGCGTTGCCCCAGAGCAGATACAAAATTTTAACACCTCTTGAATTTTAACCCTTCATCAAATTCACACTGGTCCTAGCAAGGACTTAATTTTTCTTTCTCTTACTATCTTTTATTAATTGTAACCTTCACCTACGTGCGTGAAGTAAGGCATGTGGGTCAGGGCTGGTTCTCTGTTCCCTTTCATGTGTCTCATAAGACCTCACTGATGGTTTAAGGACTATCTTAATGAACTCTCCTCACTCTCTCCTCACTCACCCATGCCTGGAAAGGTGCAAGCTGGCAGGCTTCACTCCTCTGCTCCCACATCCACACTCCACAGGGCTCCAGTTAAGGAGCAAGGTGTCTCTAACTCTCCTGCAGGGGCACAAAGCTTGAATTCAGAGCTCTGCTACAACCTCACTAAGTCCCAGAAAGCAATCTACAAGATGAGCATAATAAATAACTGTTAAGAGGATTCTGCAGTGTTTTTAGGTAGTGAGTAATGAGAAGTCGGCATTCGGTGTTTTTAAGTATGATGAATCTTTAACAATGGCTAGGTTAAAAATTGTTAGGAGAAAGAAGGAAAATAAAATAAAAGAAAAAAGTACTGTTTGTCTCTCACAAGCTGACAAAACCAATAGCAGCAACCAGTCTGAAAAGAAATGTTCATGAGATGTTGCATTTCAACACAAGCCCCTGAAAGAAAGAGCTATCCTTGGCATTTAGTCTTGCAGTTAAATTACAGAGGACCTAGCAAGTTTCTGTTCCCAAAAAGATATCCCCTAAATGCAAAAGCAATCATTTTTATTCATTTTATTCTTTTTATCCTCCTTCTCCTGACTCCTGTCATATATCGTTTTCTAGATGACATGTACATATAACCAACAGCAGCTATTTAATTGTATCGAAGCTTTGACCTCTGTCCCTGAATGATCAATTAAAGTGCCTGAAAGGACAAGGGACAAGATTAGACTGAAGGGCAAGGCCTAAAAAGCCCCTCTCTCCACTCTAACGCATAAGGGCAGCTTCTTTATTGTTAGATCTAGTTGTTGCTCCAGCCCTATTACCTCTCCCTACCCTCAGAAGTAAGGTCTTCTGCAGAAGTATTGATCATGCCTTAAATCCTGCTACATCTACAGAACTGAGCTGGTGAGCAAACTGTGATGAATTCCCAATGTTTTAAATCAAACTTATAGGATCTGTCTGCAACCTTCAGTTTGATCGTGCCTCTGACTGCTGTGACACTATGGCCAGGGATATTGCTGGGGATTTAACGCTTTGGCCATACTAGACACCTTCTGTTATGAAAGGTGAAGGTTTGATTGGTGTCAATCATTCCCCAACCTGTCACACAGAATTTTCAGCGAGCATAACATTTTAAGGACTGTCTTAATGAACTGGCTCTGCTCCTATTGTCACCTGTCACTTCCAGCTCACTGCCAGCTCATTGCCACTTGGGTCTCCTTCTTTCATGGGTTTTCTTACCTCCTCCTTCCTCTGTTTCAATCCCAATATACACTACAACCTTCCCCAATTTTCCTATTCCTCCTATGACATCTCGATTCTTAACTCTCCAACCCTGTGTTGATAAATAAGAAGGTCACCCCAACCAACATCTTGGAGTACCGTGTCCTCTCCTCCAGCTAATTCCCCTGTGCACAGGCAGCTCCTCTCTGTGAAAGTTCTACAGCATTTTGGTAGAACTGTCCAGGTTTGGGGGTCTAGGGTGGGTTTTTTTTTGGTCTAAAGCTGTCATGGAGAAGGTAGCACATCCAGGTAGCTTTCCATTTCCTTACTCCAGCATTAACTATCGTCCTGAATGATCAGAGGCTGAAGAGGTTATTTCCCACGATGAAAGCTACCAAGCAAATGATCTCAACAAAATCTAAGCCTGTCTCTGGAAACAAGGGTACTCCATAAAAACTTGCACACCAAAAGAAAACAAAATTCTGCCATAAGAGTGTGCTGCATCCATCTGAAAGGGGATAAGAGATCAGTACAAATTAGGGCCAAACATTCTTTTGGTAGCTAAGGGAAGCTACCCATAAATCAGACTTATACATAGGCATACATAAGAAAGTTACAGTAGCTACAACTTATATATACATATAAAACCAAGAAAAGATAAATTAGAAAGTGGAAATATTAGAAGAAATCCAAAGAGGAGCTGCTCCTAGGAAGACTCCAATTTAAAATCAGCTTCTGTTCCACCTGCTCATCTTCTGCATCATCTTGTGCTGATTTTTCCCAGCATAAGTTTAACTTCAGACTTGATGATTCTGGCAGAGACATTTGTGGCCATTGCTCAGTGAGAGTGAACTGTGACTCCTGGGGGGTGTGAGGAGACATGTGCTGTCTTTGGGGCTGTAGGAAAGACCAAGAGCAAGATTAAGCTAAGTGGTGGCATTAGTCCTCTTTTGCCTCCATTTCACACTTGACTTTTAAGAGTATTAGGAGACTCGCATCCTGTGTAAATGAAATCAGTGGACTTGTATGAAGGGAGAATCTGGGAAGCCCAGCTATGACTTCCTTTACATCAACAGGAATCGAGGGCAACTCCACTGCAGAGAGCTGGGTAAAATGACAAAAGAAGGCTAAGAACCAACACCACCACCTCCTGCCCTTCCCTTGTCAAGTCAATGCGTGAATATATTTCAGTATTACACCTGCTATGTCATCTGGCTACTGGGTGCAGATGCAGCATCGCTGATCAGCTCCTGGTGCATTTGTGTCTCAGTGTTTCATTTTCAGCGTTGCAGGGAAAAATGAAACGTATCAATATGCGTAAACTCCCATTAATGGGATGTACTTCTCCAATTTACACTCAAGGCCTTGGAAGTGTAAGTATTTTCCTATTCCACATTTAGAGTTTTCTATGATTTGCTCAACTGTGTAAATTGCTGGCTTCTCCATGCCCAAAGTTGTGCAAGCTAGTTTTAAAGTCAGCTTTTTATGACAATGTGCTATTCAGAACAGGAATTTGGGAGGCAGGACTCCTGGAGCCCAAACTCGTCCTCATTCACAGCAATTTTACAGTTGTATAATTCCATCCGTTCCAGGTAAAACAGTCTCTGTTTCCAAGGTAAGAAAAAATAAGTCCTGCTGATCCCAGGTGTGTGATGGTGGCTAAGGCATTTTACTTGTCTATGCCTCAGTTTCCTCAGCTGTAAAACAGGATTAGGAGGTCAAATTTTCCTGGGCGTGACAAGGTGATTTCCATGATCACTCCTTGGCTCTCACAGAGAAAACTCTTTCCAGGACAAAAGAACTTTTTTAGAGGCAGTAAGTTAATGAGTTGGGTTTGTGCCACATTGAATCATTTTTGCTGGTATACAGGGTTTGACTGGAGAGAAAAAAAAAAATCAAATAAAAGAACAAAAGAGGAGATGTTAATAACCTTTTATCTCCCTTCTCCCTGCTGGTGTTTCAGTGTAAGTAGGCATTGGCTTCACTGAGGGGGCTCAGACCAAGCTATGTAGTTTGGGAGAGCAGTCATCACCCACATAACAGAGCGGGAATTGCTTTTGCACCTGGCCTTTGGACAGGCACACACCAGACACTGTCTGCTGCCTGTAGGGCAAAAGTCTGCTGCTATCGAAATCAGTGGCCAAGCTCCCTTTTGCTCCAGCAGCACCTAGAAACCAGAGAGAGAAAAATGAAAGGGAATATTTCTGTCACACTTGAGAGTTGGTAGAGGGGCTGACCGAGCTCTTTTGGGTCTCAAAAGTCATATGAACACCGTTTCCAGACCTAATGTGTTGACTGCACATATCTCAGGGTGCACAAGACAGTGTCACACCATGGAGATGCACCCACTGAGAAACAGCGCAGGAATGTGGAGCAGCTCAATCTGCAGGTGTGCTGCAGGAGGAAAAAAACTTTATTTTGCTAAATTTTAGAAAAGCATGCTGAAAGGAGCTCACATGTGTGCACATATCCATAGGCACACAAGGATATGAAGACAGAGAACGAGGTTTGTGCTTTCCCATTGCTCATGGAGGCAGCTGCAGCACGATGTGTCGGGAGCGTGAGGCCAGGAGGGAGGGTGAAGAACAGATGTGTTTGTTCTTCTTAATGCAGCCCCATTAGGTGAGAACAGAACCAAATCCCCCATCTCATCTGGCTTAAACCACCTTGTCTGCCTTCAAGTACTTGAGAAAGGGTGTACCGCCGAAAAGGAGTCGGTGGCAGAAGAGCATTGCCTTCCTCTGAAAAAAATCAGAGGTGTGTGCCCAGCATGGTGGCCTGTCTGGGAAACTGCAAGGAGACAGAGACTGAAGTCAAAAGACGTGGTAGATAAATAAGGTGCTCCCAGTGGAATCCATTACCGGCTGATTAGGAGAGTTATTCAGGTTATCAATATCCAGATAAAGCACAGGCTGTGAGGAGGAACTCAACCATGAAGGTGGCCTGCTGCTGCCTCGCCTCCAGAGCTGGGAGGACCCAGCTCTGATGGCTGTCCCTGGAAGCAGCCCTTGCTCATTTTGCAGAAATGAAGGTCTCTGTGCGTGCAAAGTCCCTGGACCTCTGATGGAGAGGGGAAGGGGCCATTGAGTTAGGATGAGTATGGCATGCTGGCAAGGAAGCAGCATCCTACCACCATCTCAGTGACTCTGAAGGGGCACAGAGTGAAAAAAAACAGCCTGATGTGCTCTAAAAGCCAAGAGCTGAGGTAATTAAAAGTATCCATGTCTGACTTTAGGGGGAAAATAAATAAAAAAAAAAAATCCTGCTTGGTCCCTTGGTTTGATTAAAAAACACTGACCTGTCTGCAGCAGTTGATTTAAGGACACAGGAAACAAAATTGAATCAGGGTTACTTTATTTCAACTAGCCTTAAAGGCCCATGTAGCAGCCATCCACCAGCAGGCCCTGCTCAGCAGTGCTGGTTAGAGCTGCTCCTCCTGCAAGGTCTGGGAAATCAGGATTGAGCAGTGAAGCCCCAGACTCATGAAAAGCTCAGCACAGATGTGGGGGTGAACTGAGAGGGGTGGACTTCTGAGGTCATCCATGCAGGTTTGCTCAGATGGGGGTCCAGAAACATACTGGTCCCTTCCTGCAGCCCTACAGCAGGAGTGGGGAGACCCTGAAGCCCCTGACCCACAGTGGGGAGACCCCACCGTTACCCAAAGGTGTGTAGCTGGTGAGTGTGAGATGCCGGTGAGCCACCTCTGCATGTATGCTTGTAACAGACAACCCAGAATTGGTGATGTTCCCACTCTGAGCTTGCTTGGGGAGAGCAGCCATCTCACCAGGCACAACTGAGACCCTGCTGAGCTGGCTGATCCTCTGAGGCTGTACCATCTGTACATCTGACTATGGGTTTTGCTTTAGTTTGGTACTTTCAGGGCCCTTGTGCCCACTGGAAGTGGTTTCTATCAGCTTCTCTTTCCTGCTCTTTGCATTGCCTTCTCTGTGCCCTGCTGCTAGCATCCCTGCCCAGCTCTGTCCAGCTAAGAGAGGCAGGGATGAATGTTTCCAAACAGCTGATTCCGCCTCTTTTTTTCCCCCCTCTCCAGCTCCCAGCCTTATGCCCTGCTGTGAGAAACCGACATAACACCCCCACAGAGTGGAGCAGCCTCAGACTTTTCCTCCCCAAACCAGTCATCTCGGGAGCCCTCCTCCCCTCCACATGCCCCGTCCGTGTGGTGTGAAGTGAATAGTCCACCGATAAAGCCCCACTGGCCCCGTCCTCCTCCAGCAGCTGCTGAGGTGCTTCCTGCATGCATCCCAGGCTGGGAGCCCGGGCAGCAGGAGCAGCAGCCTTTTGGAAGAGTCAAACGATACACAAAGAGCTGAGATGATTGTGTGCAACAAAGACTGCGGCACAGGGAAGGAAAGTTCAATACGTCTTTATTTTGGGGCTCAGCATTCCCACCAGTCCTTCCTCCTCACTAAAGCGCTTTCCACACCCTCTGTGCTCTCTGTTTATGTTCACCTGCTACCCAATTAACTGCCCGTTTAGCTGCGCACCTGCAGTGGCTTTATCCTCAGACCACTGCACTGGAGCCATTAACCCTCTAGATTGCATTCAGCTCTGAAAAATACCCATCTGAACGGCTGGAGCATTCATCTGTGAATAGGAAATATGCTACAGTAGTTCATGGCTGGTAAATATGTGACGGGGGAAAGAGAGATTACGCTTTATTATCAATTGACTTGTGTCGCCAATGGGCTTTCTGTCATAATTGACTAATGCCACCCAGAGTGATATGTACTTCTGCTGATAGCTGCATTACAAGTTAACACTCCAGCACAGTATATGTTTTCATTCAATCTCTATAGGAGAAACTCATATATGGCAGCTGGCAATGCCCTGAGGGGGGAAATCAGCCGTCTTGGGACCGAGTGGAAGGCACTCGACTACAAACGACAGGAGACGAGGGAAGAATTGGGAAAGTCAAGGCAAAATTAGTCAGAGGAGATTTGGCATGTCGCAGCATCTCCTGCCTGACGTACCGAACTTTTCGGAAGCTGCCAAAGCGCTGGAGCCACCCCAAAGGTGCAGAGATGATGTTGTTGAGGTTTGGTGGTCGGTCTGTAGTTTGGGTTGGCGTTCTTTTGTTTGTTTGTTTGTGGTTTTGTTTGTTTGTTTGTTTGTTTGTTTGTTTTTCCTGAAAGAGGAGGAGAAGGATGTAAGGCCAGTAAAACTGTAACAATTTGTTAACTGAAAAAATGCTGCAGAGGGTGACGCATAGGATGGGAGATAAAGGGCCGGTGTTGGCAATGCAGCAGCAGCAGGTCCGGAGAGAGAGGGAGAAACTTCAGCGCTGAGGGGAGGGCTGGGGGGAGAGGAGGCTGGAGACGACACTGCCTCAGAACAAAACCTACTGATTGAAACCTGCTTGTCAGAGGAAGGAAAATTAACCTTCCTGATCTCTCATAACAGAGGAGGGGGGGGGAAATGAAAAAAAAAAGCCAAACAAAAAACAAAACAACAGCCGGGACCTATGACACTTTTTCACGGCTCCTCCAAAGAGAAGCAGCTCCTTCAAGGGAGCCTCCCGCTCTTGTTCTGTTGTCCCTCATCCTCAGACTGCAATACAAGAGACCTCCCCCACCTCATTCTGCTGCAATGCCCTTCCTATAGCAGTGAGAAAAACAGGACAAAGGGGTTGTGCCCTGTTTCTGCCACAGGGCTTTTGTACGTCACCTCTGGGCAAGGTGTTGACTTTTGCCTCAGTTTCCCTCTGCACAAGGTGGACATGGTTCACAAAGCTGCTTAGATACTCTTAAAAATCCATAGAGCCTCAAGTGGAAACTTCTGCAGCAATGGTTATTTTTTAGGGCTGGGAAGAGAGCCTAGGCAGAAGGGGAAAAGTCAGTTCAAAATGTTTTCTACCAGTCTGTTGGAAAGCTGTAAGTTACCTCTATCAAACCTGATGCTTATTTTCCCCATCATTCTCTGGCCAGAAGTGGGACAAAGCATGGGGACAGCATCTTTACACAAGTCCCCTGCTGTGTGATCTCAACCTTTAGGCTGCACTGCTGTGGCACTGGATGGAGATGCCAGGGCACTGTGCAGGGGTGGTCCACCCTACCTCAACCCATGTCCTTCCCTTACCCACCCCAGCCCCACTGCAAACCCCTCCAGAAAAAAATTCTCAGCACCAGATATTCTCTCTCCCCCTGCCCATGTCCCCCCACAAACACATGCACTCTTATCTCTCCCATTGCACAGGCAGTTCCAACGCTGGCCTTAAAAAAAAATAAAGCAGGCCAGCTCTGCAGCAGATGGAGGACTGATACAAAATCACGCCGGTCAAATGATCTCCTCTCCCCCCTCCCTCCATTCCCTTTACTCTCCCATTCCTCCCCAATAAGTGAGCAACAAAAAGGGGGAGAGGGAGGGGAGCAATGGCCCATTTTCCAGCTTGTGAGATGATTAGCACCGAAAAAGGATTTGCTGCACCAAAATATGCCTGGAGGTTGTGCAAGCACCAGCTGCCATCTAGTGGAAAGCTGGTCTGATTTGTCACCAGCAGACACTGCCTCATTTACCTCCTCAGCAGGAGGCGAGGGAAGTGTATTCTCCTAAATGTGTTAACTTAGCAGTGTTATACACTAGAAACAAATTAATATATAATTCTTCTGTGTCTTAAGGTCATTACTGCCGAGGCATAAATTAATAGAGCTATTCCAGTTAATTCATTTTGGCGTTTGCTTCTGCATGTCTGAGCACATATGTGATTGGGGCCTTCGTCTCGTTTCCGCTGGTGGAAATGATGAAATCCTGAAAGAAGCTTTGCCATATTAATGTCATTTTTAACCTAAAAGTCAGAGAGATGTGGGCTTTGCTGCTTTTTTCCCTTTCGCATTCCTGCGAGGCAAGCTGCAAGTGTGGAGTTACTTTCCGAACAAATCCAAGATGAAACCGAAGGACACAGTATTTTTCCTCACAGATGTGTGTGTCCTATGTATAAGCAGGGCATTAGAGCACTCTTCTGAGAATAGCAAAGAAGGTTGTAACGCACATTATCCGATCACGGATGCATTAAGCTGTCCTACAGAAATATAGATGTTTTCCTTTCAGATCAGAGAGAGAACAGACATAATCAGCGGAGAATGAGACAGCAGCTTTAGCATCCTTTTCCACTTCTTTCGTTTCTCTGCTTTTCTTCTCAGGGTAGAGAGGGGTACCACGCACCCCAGCATCCTCTGCTGTCAGGGGAAGAAGAGGGAGCTTGGCTCCTTGGGCTGGGCCACCACCCAGGGGACCTTCTTCCTACCGCATGGGCAGGAATATTTCAGACAAACATGTTTCACTGTTGGTTTTTTTCATGAAAATGTGCCGGGGGGAGGTTTTATTTTGGTTAAGGGTAGAATTTCTCACCAGACTCACAGGGAGAGAAAATGGGTCTGGCACTGGCTCTACCCAGCATGTGGACTAGCAGTAGCTCCACAGTCAGAGCTATTCCATTCACACATGAATGGGGCACACGGCACCAAGCCCCTACATCTTTCAGAGAGAGAAGAACCTGGACCCCATTTTCCAGAATGCACGAGAATAGAAAGATCTTTCTATTTACATCTTTCTTTTTGGTTTTTTTTTTTTTAATTTAAAAAACTAAACACATTGGGGGACAAAAATTCTGGTACCTGGTGAAATCGAACTATCTCCCAGGTCCTTGCACAAAATTTTTGCAGAGGAAAAAAAAATTAGTGTAGTGCAAATGTCATTGAAGTGCCTGATTGAAAGATTCTTTCACTAACCAAACATTTCCTGGACTAAGAGAAGGGAAAACAATTGTATGGAAAAGTTGAGTCTGGGGGGTTTTTTGTGGCTTCTAGAATCAAAAGGGCAGTCGATAATGCATTTCTGCATTCCTGTGCTTTGGTGAGGAGGAGTTTGCAGTATCAAAGCTCTGTGCAAAAAGTGTTTTGCAGCAACATACTTGCTGCAAAACCAGCATGAACCTTAATGCTATTTGTACTGCTAGCTTCGTATAGATTTGAATTACTTGGACAGAGGTAAACCATACAGGCAGAAGGCAACAAAATTGAAGTGTCCTCCCAGGTGCAGCAGTTACTGCTGCAAAGGATGAGGGCAGGGGATTGCACTGTTCCTCCTCCTGTCCACCTAATCACAGTGTAAAAGACCAGGTCCCGTGGAGAGAGGTGGGATCCCAAAGCAATGCCCAGACACTGCCCCCTCTTCCACCACTGCTCTCCCCCACCCTGTGGAGACCACCCACTCCCTTCCCCTTCACCCCACAGAGCCGCATCACCCAAAAAGGCTTTCTCCAGTGCAGTACACCCCTCTCAGGGGTGGAGAGCAGACCACCACCACTCCAGTTTGCTGGTTTACATCCCCTGGGGGGCTGCTCTGCTGCTTCTGGGAGCATTTTGGGGTGAATCCTCAAACACAGTGAGTTCTGTCAAGGCAATTTCTGAAAGGAACAAGAAAATGGATTCATAATACCCTCACAGGGAAGACCTGTGCTCTCTTCTGTAGCACTGCTGTTAAGTGACGAATTTCGCACAATGAAGGTAGAATGGGTCTGATGAAATTGGGGAAGAAAAGTGCTGTTTGCTACAATTACATGCCTCTGTCTAGATGCATGTGTGCTTGTGTGTGTGTGTCTAATATATACAGGAACATAGAGAATCACATACATATACGTAAGTGCGTGTGCATGTCTCTGCTTTATATTTCTTTTGCTTGAGCTTGGGGGGGAGGTTTTTTTGGGGTTGAGTTGGTTTTGCTTTTTTCACCTGTTCTCTCATGCACCTAACAGTAGTAAATTTGTGGAGCAACCTGAGCTCAAACTGCTGCTTGTTAAGGACAAGCAGAATACCCGTCAGATTCCTGGCACCACTCGTGCATTTGTGCATCCACCCAGTGCAAAGAAACCCACCCCCCACCACCCCCCTGGTGTGGGTTTGGCTTGGGATGGGTGAGCGCTGGGGCTGCTGGGCTTTGCAAATTGTGGGGAAGTCAGCTCCAGCCGCAGGATGAAAGTCACCAAAAATCAAAGCTTAGAGTTTCATTTCTTCCGCTGAGATCCCTTAATCTTGCGCTCTCCATGGGGCAAGTGCTATTTGGGATTACAGCTAGCGCCCGGAGGATGGAAGTGAAATGAGTATGTTCAAAAAAAAAAGGACTTGGAGATAGAAAAAGAGAGGGAGAGAATAAAGGACAGTGCTACGTGTCACTGTGGCACACTGTCATTTAAAGGGCCAAATGTCTTCATTTCCTTTTCCTCATGTGAGAAGAGGACAGGAACCCAATCCTGCATCACTCCTTTCTTCAATAAAAAATATGTTTTATCCCAGTGGAAGGATGTGTTTCTTGCTGTCAATAAGTGTCAGCAGCTAATCTGAACCTTTCAATAAAACAATGCCATTAAATAATTTAACCTGGGAAGAAACACTGATGGCTGTGAAATAATTTATGGATTTCAGATGTGTCAAACTTTAAAGCACTGAAGTGAAGAAATGTGAGAAATGGACCAGTGTGAGATTCCCCAGCAAAAAGAAAAGGAGTTTGTGAGATTCCCCCTCTAAAAAGAAAAATCAGTGAGGATGAATAGCTATCTTGAGCATAGATCAAGCATGAACTAATACTATATATCACATGAAAATGCATCCTTTATAAAAGTAACATGTCTAAAGACACAAGATATACTTTCTGTAGAAACCTCTAAGATGGCTAAACAAAGCATTAAGAATGATAAGGCAGACAGTGGAGCCTGTTACTTGCTTGATTCCTGCATACAATTGCTAGTCTTGTTACTAGACATTAAATAAACACGTCAAATCGAAAGCAGAGAGACTTAGCAAGAATAGTGAGTTTCAATAGTGAATTAAAGGTGACATTGCAAGAGAAAGTGACAGATGATAAAAAAAACCAACTATCAAGTATATTTAAAAAAAAAAAAAAGGAAGGGGGAGGAATCTACTTAAATAGAGCTGAGTATTGTATAGTCTGTTAACCTTATTAAGTAAACATGCTATTTAAATCCCCTTGGAAATATGGGAATTGAAGGAAAACATCAGACTGAATGTATGTAAATATGTGGATCTGATACTCTAGGGCATTTCCTTTTTCTTCTATCTCTTTTCTTTCTTTTGTTTTTTCTTTTTGCTATTTGTTTTATTTTATTTTCATTTTCATTTGGCAACTTCTGCATTCAGAGCCCAGAGCTTGGAATTTCATACCTATTTAACACCTGGTTAAGCAACACTTAACCATTGGCACCAGCTGACTGCATCCCTATTAAGCAGAATTACTCTCATCATAGACATTGGAAATGGAAAAGACCTACCCGGTCATGTAGACCGTTATACCACAAGCAATGCAGGATTGTTCCATTTAGTAAGAAAAGAAGAAGGATGGGCTTGTCAGGGGATGATGACTCAGAAGAGCTTGGTTCTCTTCCCAGCTCGATGTTAGACTTCCTGAGTGACCTCCAGAAAGCCACTTAACCTTGTTGCGCCTCGGTTCCCCATCTCTGCAATGGCTTCCTTTCTTCCACCTCTTCTCATTTACCTTACCTTGTTTCTTCAAGGCAACAGTTATTCGTACTTAGGTGTGTCTTCAGACAGTGTGAGAAAGGTTCCCTGCTTTCTGATGGAGATGCAAAATACAGCTGGAGAATCTGTAATAGTCTGTGCTCCCTTTAAGGCTTTACATCTGAGCAATAATAGGGGTTTTATTCCTTTCTTGAACAAAGGGAGTAACAAGAAAGCACGGAGATGGAGACAGATCGAAGATGACCTTTAATTTGAATTATGATCTATTTCTTTCTTAAAACTGATTTAACAATAGAAATTATGAGCTTTAAATTCTAGCCTATTTCTGTAGACAAGAGCCCTTTTCTCTTAAGGTCTCTCTGCTTTTACACTGAAGCTACCTTTTTTGGGCCAGCACAAGGTACAATCTAGGATTAGAAAAATGCATCTGTCACAGAGGAATATAAACTGTCAGCTGAAGAAATCTCCGCAGAAGCCAGGCAGTCAAAAGACTTACTACAGTCCCTGAGTTTATGTTAAATAATTCATATGCTAACGCTTTCCACTGGTAGTAGCAGTCACAGGGAAATCCCAAGCTGAATTTAACAAACAAAACAAAACTTTCCACTCATCCCTTCTCCCTCCAAATGGCCCATTGCCAGACACACTCGCCTGCGATCTCCAGCGAAGCCAGACGGGCTGGGAATGGTCTGCGACCCAACCGGCGTCACCTTCTGATGATTCCATGGAGGAATCCTTACTGGTGTGGACGTGTGATGCCTTCCAGTCACTCTGTCCCAGGGCCACAGAAAGTTAATGGAAATATTTGGCCAACTGAAATACTTGCTTCACTGAAATCACCCGCTATTTCACACAGATGTGCAAAAACACATTACTTCTGCCCCAGCCCCTCTGGTAGTTGGTTGCAGGGTCATTAGTTGGGTTGTCGCTAGCTGGGATCCAGGAGCTTCTAGGTCTGAAGACGGTCTTTGTGAGCTATTGTGAGCTGTGCTGCCAGGTGATACCACATCAGAGAGGTTCCCAGGTCCTTTTTCTTGATGTGTGAGTGAGCTTAGACTTCTGAGAAAAACAGCAAAGGCACTGCTGGCTTTGTCTTTTGCAAGGAGAAGATTTTTATATTTATTTTATACAGAGGCGCACAATCGCTTTAGGAACTGATACCTTTTTTGGGTTGTTTCCTACATAATAGGATTGTTCTGCATGCTGCCTGACCATCATATGTCTAGACTACTCTGTAGGTGGAAAGAAAGAAGTTATTTTAAGAATAAATGCCAGTCCTTTGGTAATTTTTTTCTTTTCTGTACAGCTAATCAACCACGTCTGATCCATCAGTTATTGTTTGATAGAGGGGAAGAGGCTAATGGTAGAGGAAGAGAGGAAGAACTTTTTAAAATGTTGATTAAGTTTTAAAGGATATTGTTGTTAACACTGCAAGGGCATAAAGGATTAGTACTTTGCATCTTGGAAATGTTAAAATACAGCTGAAAATTTATGGGAATATCTATGTGTATATAAATAATGATAAATGTAATAGCTGCTCATTAACTTCTGTGATTTTATATCAAGCTCAGAAAGAGATCATAAACTAATATGGGATCTTCTAGTAAAGGGTAGGATTAACCTACCAAATTCTTCACCTGCTAACTTATGTGTCAAGCTGAGGGAACTAGAGACAAAACAGTGCCCTTCACAATGCAGCGTCCTTTATTGACATTTTTCTTTACTTTTCCTCTTTTGACTGAGCTACAGAGCCTTACAGCCTTTTTCCCCATCCAGCATAAAATGATATTGGACCCACTGTATGCAGTGATATATGCTTCTGCCTTCAGTCAAGAGAAAGTACATCACTATTTTATTGGATGCAGGTCTCAAGAGCTCATGAACTCAACAAACACCCCTATAAATTACTGGAAAGCCACACCAAAGTGTAACAACAATAAACTAGAAATGGCCTAAGTGGCTTTGCTCAGACAGACCTTCAAATACCACTCTGTAGGAGATTCCCATGCCGCTTCCTTACTCATTGCAGCTGTTTCTACCCTCTGTACAACCAGATGTATTAGGTCAAATGCAACAAACCCCTCATGCTTTCCTTGTCAAGAAACAAATTAAAAATAGTTACCTAAAAGAATAACAGCCCCAAACAAAAAAACTTTCTGTAGTGTAACTTTCCTTTAATTGCAGCTGTTTCTAGTAGGCTGAGGAAATACGCTAAATTATTTGCTTTGCAAACTGACATCCCACCCAAGAGTTAGGCGACGTGGTAGTGGAGAGGAGGTTCAGAGCCCATGAGGTAAAGTTTACCTTGCTAATGACTTCACTCCAAAGGTGAACGTGCAGTTCATTACTAATGTCCATCCCCTTCTGGATTTCTTTGGCAAGATTGTCAGCATAGACGTTAATTTAATGCTGATCATGCTGTTCAAAGCATTCCTAATGTGAGCACATGTCCAATATCCAGTAGAAATTCAACTGAGTGCATTAACTCATGTCACATCTTCTACCGAGCAGCCATTATCAGGTGTTGATTTCCAGTCACTCTAGACCTGAGGAAGATTTAAACCAACTATTTCAACTGGAAAACTGTTTCAACTGGAAAACTATTAATTGAGCAATATGCTAGTGACCAGATTGCCAAAACTGCACTTTTGGGGGGTTCCAGTGTGCTCACTTCACCCACTAAACTGAAACTAAGAGCCTTCTCCACCTCCTCACCGATGCAATTTCAAACAGCACTGAATTATCTGGAAAACCATCCCTTTTAAATCGCTTCTCACACCTGGCTTTTTCTGGAAGCTCTGTTACCTGTTGCTTAGAAATATTTGGTTTCTAAAGTTAATTGTGGCTGATGTTTGTACCTGCAGGGTCTCTGGGAAGGAATCTATAGCTTGTTTGGTACAAACTTCTACATCTTCCTATATTAGATTATTCCACAGTCTTTCCACTGAGAAGTTATTTTGATGTTTATCCTCTTTCTCTTAATTTCAACCCATTATCTTAGTTATTTCCCCCTTGGGTAATTTTGTTCTTCCCTGGGTGTTTGCACTGTTCAGACATTTGCAACTGGCTCTCTCTCCCCCCCTTCAGATGTTGCTCAGCCCTGCTGTGCATATTGACAGTTGTTCTTGTAAAACTTTCCTTGTAAATCAACCCCTCCAGCTCTCTAATCATTTTTGTTGCACTTCTCTGAACTCCCTCCAGTTTGTCTTCATCTTGCTGGTAATAACTTTGCCTATGTGTCATTTGGCATTTTCTCCTTATCACATTCCAGCAGAGCATCAAACCTTTTGGCCTGTTGCTGCGTGCTGTTGTCAGGTAGACTGGACTTGAGTGATTGACGTAATCCCTTAATTTGCCGGAGGGGCAGTTTTAGATTTTTGTAAACCAGTAAATTGGTGATTTGAGCCAAATATGATGCTGAGGAGGGGGGTTATTCACTCATCTTGTCTAAACAAAACTGGAGCTGATTTTGTGGATTTAAATCCAGGGAGCTCCTGGGTATTTTTCCCTGCCGTTTCTGATGTTGGAATAAAACATCAGTGCTAATTTGATAGCTTTCCAAGCAGAATTCAAAATTCAGAGGAACAATAGCTCCTTGTTGCCGGGCCTGGGCGGCTTCATTTCTGTCAGTGGTGGCAGAAGGAGGGAGAGTCAGAGTTTCAGGTGAGAAGAAGCAATGCCTTCACAATCCCAACTGTCCATTCTCACCCCAGCCATTCCCCTGAGGCACAGCCCAGGAGGGAACAGTCCTTCCTGGCTCACATTCCCTTGCTCTTTCTCTGTCTTGGACTAACAGGTCTCTGCTGGCTTCCTCCTCCTGCTGTCATCCAAGTTTTACAGTCTTCCATGTTTATACTCTGCCTTATTTTTTGTCTGCCTTGTTTCATTCATGGAAAACAAACCCACTCCTGAGCAGATCCTGTTCCCAGGGGTTCAGGGAGCTGGAGGGCTTTAGCACCCAACCTGTGAACCTCCTGTTGTATCATTGAGCATGTTTTAATGTGCAGCAGACTTGATTCAGTTTCACTGTCATTTCTGAGCAACGTGCCTGTCTGAAGATGTCCTATGGCTTGAATATCCCTTCCTCGTTGAGAGCTTGCAGGCTCCCTACTAAGGTTTTAAAAAGACTGAGTTTTCTAAGAGAAAGGTCCCCATGACAAAAGATTGCCTACCTTTCCCATGATTACATTCCCAAAGGTGAATGCCAATGTGTCAACAGAAGGAAATATTTCTCCTGCTTTCTTCAATAATTTATTGGTGTTCACAGCATTCCCCTTCATGATGACTGCTCCTGCAGCTCTAAGAATATCAGCTCCGCTGAGAGATGATTGAAATTTACTTGTCACAGCTCTCCCAGGCAGTTATGAACGGTGTGGTGCAGGCAGGCTCCTGATTAACAAAATTAGAGAAGAACGGGGAGAAAACATACAGCTGCCCCACTCTGGAAAACTTTAAAGGCCAGCCTAAATTCAAACATGCCATTTTGTAGGTAGAGAATTTTTATTTATAAAATAAATGAAAAAAAAAGGTCTGAGCCCATTCTTGGATCCAACTCCTTCCCAGCACTGAGCTGTGGGAAGTACAGACTCATCATCTCTATGAAGCCCTGTGTAGGATGAATTGCTTATTTCAGTGAGAGCATAATCCAACTGAACCTATTCATCCTCTGGCTTTTGAATGAAGAAATGCCTCAAGAGGGCTGAGTTTGTCAGAGTTAGTGACTCCCAATGGGTCACATTTAATTTTGTGACCCAGATCCCAAATTAGCAATCATGGTGGAGAGAGCAAGCCATTTATTGAAATGCATAATTCATTGCTGGAAGTTATGTGGGTGCAATCTTGAAAATGGTCCTATAAGTGCCTGCTTAGAGAAAATAACCAGGATTAACTCAGGCTACCTTTTTCTTTTTTTTTTTTTCAATATTCCTTCACAACATAGACCTTGATCTCAGAAGCCTCATACTTATCCTAGCATTATACCTGGGCCAACATATCCTGTCTTTCATGTTAACAACCCGTTGCCACCAGCTAGTGAGCTTGCATCTGGCCAGAGAGAAGCAAGAGCAGAGGATCCTGGGTCAGCCTATGCTCATCTGCATTGACCAGCCCAAAGCTGCCATTCAGCTACTGCAGCACTAACGAAAAGGTTATAGCTAGCACTCACTGCAAATGGATGTTCCTGTGGCACATCAGAAATTAAATCAATGAGCTCTAAGTTAACATCACAGCAGGTCAATTGTATTTATCAGTTTGGCTCATGTAGTTTTGTCTCCAGTTGTTTTCCCAAGAAAAAAGTTAGTTAAAAAAGTATTTGTAGAATTTTTTGTTGTACTGAAAGAGTGTGTTTTGAGGGTAATTTTAGGGGAGAAAGGAAGTTGTTTGCTTGTTCTGTCTTCAATTTCTATTTTCTTCTGTCTTGCTTTATGAAGGCAAGGAGAAAATAGTTTCTTAAAGAAGTCTATGTTTAGTTTAAATGGATGTAACCTGGAATTGATTTAAACATATTTATGTAGCTATATAGTAAGTTCTTCTAAAAGTCAATCACAAATACTTTTTGAAAATACTTTTTTTGATGAAAACCAAACTGAAATAACTTTTTTTTAACATTTTCTTTCCTAAGATGAGAGAAATTCCAAAACCCCTCACCACCCACTCTCATTCCAAGTTTCACCTGTCAAATTAGCATTACATCTTAACCAGATGTCCTCTTCCATTAAGCACACTGCAAATCTGCAACAGTTCTTTTTCTGGTTTAAACTGCAGCTAGCCCCTCTCACAGCCTGAAAACATATTTTTCCAAGGAGATGTCATTTGAAAATAAAGCACAGCAAAATTTAAGTTTTGGTCAATAAAAACTTTTTATGGCAATAAATAGAAACATTTAATTTTTTTTTTAAAAAAAACATTTACACATTTTAACATCCTGATATATAATAGTAGTGAATGTCCTTTTGAAAAGTTACTTTGAAGGAATAAAAGAGTGTTTCCTGTTCCAAAAATTTGAGAATAGAATGCCTGTGCATTATTGAGAAGTTGTATTTCATTTTTAAGCACTTCATCAACATGTCATTATACTGCCTTCAAGTTTTCTGATGAAAACCAGCATTTTGTTCTGACCAGCTCCACTTACCACATCTAAGACTAAATTACCTTCCTTAAAGAGTTTTCTGACCCAGAATAGTACAGGAGGTGAGGGACATGCAATGCATGGCTCACCCTTAATGGCATGATGAATGTTGAACAGGGACAGATTGTCCTTGTTTGTTGTAGACGATTGCCTCAACAACTTTGCCATGGTCAGTCACCTGTTGGTACAGGGCATTTCAGAAATAACGAATCCTTGATAAGCAGCCAGATTCCCATTTTCTGTATTTCAGAGTGGCCAGATACGGGCGGGAGCTGTGATGGCCCCTTCTGCAGATCCACAGAGGGGCAGACCTGAAAACAAGACCCAGGCTGTCACTCTGGAATAGCTGAACTGCTTTGGAGAAGGGTGCACGCTCCAGAGGATCTGAAGCCAACCATGCTATGGTGAGAAGAGAAGCAGTATTTCTGACCAGGAAACAGATTTTCAGGGACAATTCTTGCCTGGGAAGCCACTTCCTGAATGTAACAGAGCTAGAAGCTCTTTCTCATCACTACTTTTTCTCAGGATATAAACCCTTATGCTTCAGGGCTTGAGCTGGGCTCTAATTAATGAAGTTGAGTAAGAAACTTCCCCATAGGCCCATTATTCCATATCTACCTTCTGCAGGGTTTCTTGCACTTGCCTCTGAAGCAGCTACCAGGGCCTTCTCCAGGGGAAACACCAGGCAGTGGCTCAGACACCTTATCTGGTCAAATCCCAAGCTCTGGATCCCACAGCCCCTAGCCTAGTCTCCTTTAGTGGAAGCCCAAAAATTCACTTTACAAAGTCCACTCCACACCTGCTACAGAAATAAAAAATCATTACCTGCTTTTCGTCTGTTTTGGTTTGTTTGTCTGGCTTTTCTCTCTCTCTTTCTCTCTTTCTCTCTTTCTCTCTTTCTCTCTTTCCTTATCTCTTTCTCTCTCTCTTTCTTTCTTTCTTTCTTTCTCTCTTTCTTTCTCTCTTTCTTTCTTTCTTTTTCTTAATAAGAAAAGCCAGGCACATTAAATTGGACACGGACAAGTAAACCAGTTTGTAATGATATGTCGGACTTCCCGTAGCAAGAGTAGGTAATTTGGCTCCATTCTGAATTTAGATTTTTAATTTTCCTCTGTCACAGAAAGGATTTTTCAGCAGAGACTTTGGATGCACAATAGCTGCGGGCGTTTAATCTGCAGAGGTGCTCCTGAGGATACACACTGTAACATCTACTGTCTTTGGTTTGCATCCAGAGAGGGAAGGCGGAGGTGAATTTGGAAGGGATCCAAAGAAAGAAAGAAAAGAAAGTGGTGTTGCTAATTTCACACATTTCTGTAGACGGAGTGTGTGTCTTGCAGGCAGCAGGATGTCATTAATGTCCCCACAGCCTAGGGAGGTCCCTTGGCATTTAAGCTCAGCTATCCAGCTTATTCCATAAACACAGGACTTCAATTTCCAAAATGTCTGGTTATAAATTAATTCTTCACAGAGGTACAGAAATGTTTCAGCAAATACGTAACATCCACCTTCTTCATCTGTTTTATTATTTAGGTGTAGAGAAACATCTTATAGCACCCGAGCCCTCTATTTCCCTGGTTTTAAAATGACAACAAACCTTTTGTTTCCCATGGTCCCTACTTATAAACTTGCAAGTGGAGAGTTACTCCCTGGAAGCAAAGGAAAGTTTTCCATGAAGAGATAGAAATTGTGAAGTTTCACTTCCAGGATGTTTCATGCATGGTGCAAGGCAAGTTTAGATGACATGAGCTCACAGACCCACCCCTGAAAACCCAGGACTCCCTTAATATTTACGTTGATTTTATAGAGTCTTCCCAGAAGTTTTGTGGTGTGTGGGGAGTACTCTGACAAAGGGAATGTTATTTTCAACCCATTTTTACAGATGAGACGCGAAGTCCAACCAGTTCTGGTGAAGACAGTATTACTCAGCTCATGTACCCTCTTGGGTCCTGGCGGTCTTTGCGCTAGATTTTATTCCTCTTACAGCAGAGTCAGCAGAAGAGTTTGCGTGCTGACAGCCTGGCATTGCAATGCAAACCACCCTTCCAAAGGATTAAACCGAGATGTCGGGATGTGAGCTAGAGAGGATGAAGTAAGGGTGAACGTCCTCTCGTGGCTCTGGGCAGCGTGAAGAGGCAATCTGCAGCTGAGAGAAGGATGGAAGGGTTTAAATCACAGCACAGCATTTGTCAAGAGTGCCTCTATCAAAGCTGTAAGCAGCAAGCAGATTAAGCAGCTTGCCCAAGGCCACGGAGGAGAGCTGTGTCAGCACTGAACCAGAACCAGGACACCAGCCCAGAGCTCCATCCGCAAGGTCCCACCTGGGGAGGCAGATCTGGGCTCTGCATGGCTTCAGTGTCCCCATTACTACAAACCACACAGAATCACCAAGGCAAAGGAGGTGCAGTGATTTATGCAGGGTCTTAAGGAGAAGAGCACCCTGATCCCAGGGCTCCTGCTCCAAAATATTTGCCTGTGCCCCTTTAAGCCTTGTAATGAGCCTGTCTTTACTTCTGCCTTTCATTACTGCTTACAAGAAAAGAGAGTGTGCTCACTCTTTTCTTGAAACTTATTTCTCTTCAACAGCGGTGGCCCCAAAATTACTGCTAATTTCCTGCAAGGAATTTTGTCTTTGAAACATACTGTACGGCACTTTTCATTTTCCTCTCTTTTCTTCTTCCTTTTTTTTTTTTTTTCTTCTATCTGAGACTGGCACTGAATCTGTTGAGAACATGTAAGTGTAGTTGCTTTTGAATGCTGCAAGGTAAATGCTGAAAATGACAGCTTAAATGGAATCATTAAAGCAGATGTAAGTATTATCTGAATGCTTCTGAAGTCTCCTATGCACAGCAACAGCATCTTTATTTTCTCTCCTGATGCATGCATCTTTTTAAAGAGAGCTGACAACCTATTATTTCTTACTTTCTCCCCATTTTTGAGCCTGAACTTAGGGACTATGTTCATATCTTAAAGCTATAACCCATTTGCCAGGAAAAATCTGAAAATCTGACCAAAATAGAGGCATGGTGCAACAGTGACTATGACATATAACTATTCATTTTAGGCTACTGGGCAAAAGGAAACATATAACAAAATGTTAACCATTGGCTTAAAGGGAATAATGCAGTCTATCCCTTATTATGATTAGACAAAGATATGGAGGCTCCTATGGACTCCCCCAATTTTAAAATTTTATTTCCGATTAAGGTAGGATTCTTCTCGCTTTGATACACACTGTGGAATAGGGCAACTTTAACTCTTCCTATAAGCAAGGTAGAGAGAACTATTTCCATAAGATGGTTAATATCACCTTCCTCAGGGTGGATGAGTCAACCATAGGTCCTTCTCTCCTCTAAGGAAGGGAGAAGGAACCTCCAGAAGAAGTTCACGTAACCAGCCTAGACTAGATGTCGATCCTTCAAACAGTTAAGGCAAGGTGACATGAATCACTCACGCTGATTTTTTGGTTGCTACAGGCCCGGGAGCTGGCACCATCGCCAGCTGCACTAATCTACTCTGAGCACTGAACTAACCATTGGCACTGCAGTTCTGCTAAAGAACGACTGCCCGGGGTGTACTGCGGCATTCAGCTGCTCTGCACTGGAGCCGCACCAAGTCACAAGCTCAGAAAGCTCAGGCAAGATGATAGATAGGCTACTTTGGCTTCGGAGACGCTGCCATCTCTTCTTCCCTCGAGTGTGAGCTCATGCCTGTACATGGGCCAGATGGGAGCTCCTCTGACGAGCTCTGAGCCCATCCCTTCACTCACACTTGTGAGGCCCAGTAGGAAGCTGGAGGCACAGGCTAATTCCTTTTCCAGGTGGTCCAGGTCACCCCAGGGAGACATATGGTCTCTTATCTGCATCTGAATGAGGTAAATGTCATTTTATGGTATATAAACAGTGCAACTGAACACCAGTCTGGACAGCTTATCACACTGTTAGTACGGCATCAAGCCTCAGCCCTGAAGTGGCTACATTAGCCCTGTCCCACATGCATTAGTCTTAATTCAGCGTACATTTGGTACAGATATGAGGGATGAAGCATGTCTGGCTTGTGCAGGTATCTGGTTAATTACATTAAAGAGTAGGACAACAAACAGAAATAGCAAACACCCAGATTCACAAACTCAAAGGAATAGTAGATAACAGCTTCAATGCCAGTGACCCGAGCTCTCAGATCCCTGAAGCGATCCTAATCTACAAGACCATTACAGTGACCACTCAAAGCCTCTTACCAGCCATAATTTTGCAGCTGCTAAGAAGAAAGAGATTGCCATGGATCCCATGGGACAGAGCAAACTTGCTGTGGGATATTTGAGTGGACTTGTGGTATTGTGTAATACTTGCCATGCAATTTTTGAAGGTGCCAGCACAGCTCTCTGGGTCACTTCTGGGTTGGCCCTGACCATTTACTTCTGAGAAGAAGCCCTGAGCAAGTTCTTTGTTGTGAGCAGGCACACATATTTCATGGTTGCTCTTCTTCCTCAGGACTCACTAGACTCATGCTCCTCTTCCTGGTTTACAGAAAGCCCTTACATAGCTTTGTTACTGCACAGAACAGGCAAGAATGTCTCTAGGTGTTTTGTTAATGGGTGCCTGGTCATGAAACTGTACTGCTAACTGTGCTAATTTTTTGACAGTCAGACAGCCTGAAACCTGAGATTACAGCAGTGTACAAGTTTCATTTATGTCATGCTTCAAAAGGATTTTTTTTTTTTGCTTGCTTGCTTGTTGTTCTCAACAAAACAAAAAAGGAAGGTTTCAAAAGAAAGCTGAAATTCTGCCAATTGTGGATTTTGTGGGGACCTATGCAGGAATATGTTTCACCACAGTTTTGATATACCACATCAGCACATGGACTGCACCTACAGAGCTGGTCAGACTGAGAGGCTCCATCTATATTTACCAGAGCCAGGAGGTCCTAGGAGCAGTCTTGGCTTGGTCCTGGCCTTGCACATTTATATTGTCCTTGTAGCGTCAGATATAAGTATATATAGATATCTGATTCATAACCTATCCTGCGCCTCACTGGAGGCATTGGTTTAGGACCTGGGTGGCCTTGGTTTTATTATTAGTGCTTCCACTGGCCTGCTGCTCAGCAGTAGGTAAATGAGGTCATTGCTTTGTGACTCCATTCCCTTTTGCAAAATGTAGATAAAAACTCTTTTAATCCTGCTGATGAAAGGTTGTATGATGAATAGCATTCTTACCAGTCTTGCCTTCCTTATAGTAGGGGTCTTTGTGAATCCATTCTATTAACAGCTCTAAGGACCATAGAAATCCCTATATAAATTAAACACAAAACCTTGGCGGTGCCATGAAACTGCAATTAGGAAATGAAAAAGCTATAGTTTTCAGAGTAACAATAGACTTTCCCACATTGCATATCGTGCATAGATTTAAGTATGCATTTAATAGTCTGACTGGTAATAAAAATATTATATAGATACAATATGCTTGAATTATTATTGCTGTGCTGGAAGAACCGCACTGTTTCTGTACACTGGCTCTTGTGTGTTTAAATTTGTAACTTCACTGTTACACACTCAGACTTGTTTGCATTCAATTTCTTTAAGCTTTCTAAATTAGATATGTACATGATGCTCTGTGTTAAAACTAAATCAATTGATCCTTAATAGTCATGTGGTGTTAATATTAAGCCACTTAGGCTCAAATTAACACACACATTTATTTAAGCAAGGCCCCGATCTTTCAAAGGACTTAAACATGTATTTTGTACTCTGGCTTAGCAAAGATCCTAAGTACGTCAGTGATATAAACTCTGTTAGGCGTAGTTCAGATACCCAAGTTAACTACTGAAGCAAACTTGAAGTGGCACAACAGAGAAACTATATGAACAAAAACCATTTGAGGGGAGGGGGGACAGGGAAAAAAAAAAAAAAAAAGAAGAGAAAGAAAAGATAAAGCTTTCACAAACTCCTTTGGTAGCTCCAGATTCAGACCACTAGGTGTAGGTATCTATGGTATAAGTTTTACTCCTGGGCTTCTTCTCAGAGATCTAATAGGTAGAGGTATACCAAGAGTTACTCAGTTTATCCTGAGTGGACGTTTACCACCTGATCAGCTAACCATCTCTGGTTTTCATTGCTTAACTCTTCACTGACACCAGTGGGAGCTCAGATATGAAGCTCACGTGCATTCTGCTGCCTGCGGACACAGATGTACAGAGAGTCGTTTAGGTATCTAAACTGTGAGTTGAGTCATGCCTGTCACTGGAGAAGCATTGAGTGGACATTCCTTTCAAGGAACCTAAGATATTTCTACTTCTAAGTCTTAAGTATTGGAAGCACAATAGTCTGTGCCTATTCCTAAAACTATACGTGTGATTATATATGCTATTAAATCTGGGCTCAATGGCTTTCATTTTAGTTTGACTGACATTTCTAGATGATTAGTATTTATGCATCTTTCTTCTATCACTTTTCCACAATATTGTCTCTGTCTTTGGCTAGATGCTGCCAAAACTTTCAGTGTCAAGATATACACTATTTGTTTTCTTCTTTATATTTTTCATCCACAAACTTAGACATACAATCAAGTTATGCTGGCTGAACAAATTGCTACCCATCTGCCAGTGTGGCTGTTCACATGCTAACAGTTGTCTATCCACATGCATGCTCTTAGCCTTCTCCAGTCATGAGATTACATGAGATGGCTTAGCACTGCTTAACGTTGTCTTAAGAGGAGTTATTGGAGTGTAGTACATCTTTAATTGCCTCAAATACAATCGTTCTTCTAAGCCTACATGATGGTGATGAAAGTTTTCTATGGAGTGCTTCTGTTTTGTGAGTGCACAGGCAGCAAAGACACAAACCTGAGGAGGTGAAGAAAAATGAGGTGGAGGTCCAGATTTTCTCATGGTCTGCAGTGCAGAGCTTGTCTCTGCAGTGTCTGTTTGCACAGCAATACGCAGCTGCAGATCTCCTGCTACTGGTGTTTTTTGTCTTCTTTGGCTGTGGAAGCCTTCAGGGAAGTAATAATGCCCTACACTGGCCCAACTGTTTGTGGTCAAGAATTTGCACCCTCGAAAAGAAGCAGTGCATAACCCTGTTTTATGATCAACAGAATGAATAGGGTAATTCATCCAAATTCATTCCCAAAGTAATTCTGCCACAGCCTGCGGAGAAATTCTATGGATACATTTAGCCCATAATCTTCCTCCATCAAGATATGACTATACCCTCCAGTGGGCAATAAAGTGCTTTGGGGCATCTAATTGAAAGTGTGACGGTTTCACACTGTGGGGAAGCAGCAGTTGTGGGTGGCATGTGCTCCGCTGGCATCTGAGGGTAAATACAGCAGGATATGTGGCAGTCTACAACTGGGAGCTGCATTATGCATGTGCTGGGAACAGCAAGCCAGTGCCACAATGCAATTATAGCTTTAAACCGTGCCCAGTGTGTCTGTTCGGCAGCGGTAGACAGACAGCTCCAAATCATTATTTTTTTTTTCTGCTTACTTAGCTTCTGGTGATTAGGTTCCTGTTTTGCAATTGTGGTGACTAAACCAATTAAGGTGCAATTTAAAGAAGGAACTCATAAATACTGTACAAAGGTAGTATTGACATATCTAAACTTTATAAAAAAAAAAAAAAGGGACAGGGGGAAGAGAGGAGGCTATGTTTCCAAACTGAACAATCCATCTTAGAAGACTCTGCTACATGCAGTAACTTCTGCAGTATGAATAAATATGCATAATCAAAAAGGGAGCACAGCTCGCTTCTCTCTATTGCTCATTTGATATACCTCTTCATGTCATATCCACTTTCACATAAACAACACAATAATAAAACATCTGCATTGCTAAATAACACTACTGTGTTCTAATTCCTCTGGAATGACATGAATAAGAACATCCTACTCCTGTTTATTAGAATTTATTGATGACATGAGTGTGTAAAGCAGCAGAAGGCATAATTAATCCTGGTACAGCCCCAAGTTTCACGTCCAAACTTGACAAGGTTCACTCTTGACTTGCATTACTTTCCCTTGTTGCGTGATAACATCAGAGGCTTTTGACAAGGTACAGATGTCCTGCTAAAGGAATGGCATGGGGGCATCTTGCTCCTTGGCTCTGGCTTTTGCAGACGCAAAGGGTGAGTTATGGCTCAGCGAGAAGTGATGGGGGAAATTGGAGCACTTGGTAAAAAAGAAAATACGCAGCCCCTTGCTCGAGACAGCAAACAGCACGCTAATGAAGCTTACAGATGATGTTCAATTGGGAGGAGTAGCGAGCCCCATCAGAGTAGAACAATAATATTGTCAGAGTTAGAGAAATTAGAAATAAGAGAAGAAAATAACAAAATTAGATCAATCTTGGGGAAGACAATTTGAAACACAAAGGCAGCTGGAAGGAAAAGCTGAAAGCAAGCCGTAATGTTGAAATAAGTCTAGAGGGGCTGGTGGATGAGGAAATAAACATTGTTTGCAATGTGTTGGGGCTATGTAAGCAGTGGCATAAGTAGAAGTCTAGCACCCACTTCAGTTCACCTTATTTGTCTCTCTCCTAAACTTCAGAAAATATGAGACTCTGACAGCTCCAATCTACACAGTTTAGGACTTGAGATGCAAAAGCACTATTGTACAGAAGTATATCTTTATACACTGAAACCTGTGATTTTGGGTCCTCAGGACTTGTTTCTTGACCTTTGAGGCACTGACAGGTCACCAGACCTCTAAAGGTACAGCCCTCAGCCTTTCAATCCAACAGGTTCCTCTCCAAACACCCACACCCTCTCCACTTTTATAGAACAGACTTTCCACCATGTCCATGGAGAAGGAGGTGAGAGGCATACACCTGATGGATGCATAAACAAAACACAACTGCATGTGTTCTCCCCAGAGTGATGGCTACAATGCTTGCTAAGGAAGAGGATAAATTTCAATGATTACTTTTGTACCTGATGGGTTTGAACTCACAACTCTGAGAAAAGGACTTCACTTACTAGAGATAAATGCTCTGGAAGGGAAATCCTCTTCCATTGCTTTTTGTATAAAACACATCCAACTCTGAACACTGTCATATCAGAAACCAACTCAGGCAGCTTCCTTTCACCCTTCCTTCACCCTGTTCTACATAACTTCCTTTTTCCTTTTTCCCTGACTTGGAAAGACCAATGCAAGGCTACTCCTGCAGTTCAATAGCTAAAGGACTTTATGGAAGTGCACCTGAAAACTGCTTCCATGGAGAATGATTACCTTTACTTCTAAGCTATTGAGCAATCAAGACCCCTTATTGCTGCATTTTACTGGAGAAGTTTGAATTCGTTGTCTAGACCTAGAGGAAGGTCCATGGATCAGAAAATCAAGAGTGCTGTTTTCAAGGATAGTATGTGTTTAGGTCCCACCTCTTGCTTCAACGTTTCCTTGTCACTGCCTTTCCCTTTGCTTTGGACATGAAGTTGAGGTACCACATCAAGAGTGCTGTGGACTTCAACTCAATATCTTTTTCAGATGTTGCAAAGCTGCATATTGTGGTACTGAGCCATTTTATGGTGCTAGTTCTGAGAACTTCTGGCTCAAGCTTTTGTCATGACCAAGACTGAAATTGTTACATAAAGACAATATATCAAGAAAAGGTACGTCTATATTTTCAGGATGTATATATATAAGTTAGGGAACAGACACAACTGAGACTGGAGGTTTCCTTTTGGAAATGGGCCACCAAAAACATTTTGGAAAACTAAAGGGAATTCAGAGAACAGCAGAGAGCGTGAGCAGTTGAAATACAATTGAAAATAAAGCAGAGCTTAAAGTATTTTCTCTAAATGTAAAGTTCTGAAAGAAATGTAAAGTTCTCTAAATTGTGTTTTAAGAAAAAGGAAGAAATCCCCTGTATAAATACTCAAGAGATCTATCCAAACACCCATTTTTTTCTTTTTTTTCTTTTTTTTTTTTTAAATCTATGTACCTTCTTCTTCAATGAGGTGTAGAGAACAACTTGGAGAACCTTCAATCATAACTGCATTTATTTCAAATGCTTGTGTGCTGCTTAATATCTGCCTGCGCACAAGCCACTTTATTCATATGGGATTCACATGGAAGATTTCATAAATTTAACAAGGGTGCTTCCCAGATTCTTCCTGTCTCATATGAAACATTATTTTAATATTTTTGTTTCCATGGAACTCATCTGCTAAAACTGCAACACCTATCTTTCCTCTCCCTATCAAAATGTTATCAAGATTTTGAAGCACACAATTAGAAATGTGAGAATATACTCCTTATCAGGTCACTGACACATTCTATATGTTTGGAAATATTGTTTAACGTTTCCAGGTGTCTGTTTTCTCTTGAAACTGTGATACTAGGGCTTGCATACTCAGAAATTCAGAATAATAGTTTCTATTTTAGTGAAATATTTTAAGATCTTTACCTGGAAGCACCAGCAGATACCAAGGACTGTTGTTATTTGTCAAAGCATCTCACCTGCCAAATAATATCAAATTCAGAAGAAAACCAAGATCACAACAGGTCCACAAGTTCACTTCAGGATAAATATGTTATTGTCACAGGAACATCTTGCAGTGGATAATGCATTTTCTTACTGCGTGCACTCAAACCAAAGCCAAATTTGCATTTTTCTTCCCTGTGAGAACTTGCTTTCAACTTTTCTCATGATCAGCTCACTAATTAAGAATATGCCTAGAAATGGCTTATAAATAAATGTGTACAAAGATCTTTATGTTTTCATGTGAGGCCTGATCCAAGAAAAGGATGAGCAAGTTACCAGGCAACTTATGTAGAATTTAGTTTCCTGCCTCCAATACTGATGCAAAAGCATCCTCCTAACAGCTCAGTTGAGAACATGCAAACACCTCTGTTTTCCCCAATGAAGAACCAAGTCCCCTGGGAAGAAGACACTCATGATTCACCATCCAAGAGCCACAACTGCTACGCAGCAGCCTCAGGCTTTGGTCTCTCTAACTGGCAGTCTCTATGTTGTGCTAATGCAGCAGTTCAGCCTCAACAGCTAAGCCCAGCTCTGGGATGCAAAAGAGGTGGACATAGATGATGGGGACTGTGGTTTACAGCCTTTTGGAAGTTTTGTTCAAGTTGCAGAAAGACATAAAATTTCAGTCCCCCCCATAACTCTATGGTTGTCTAATGTTTGGGTTTTTTTGAGATGTTTTTCTCCACTTAACAAGTGATTTATTGTAAAAATCACTTGATTGTATGTAGTTCTGAGATTTGCCCAGTTAAGATCCTTAATTCCTTTTCTGGATTTGACCAGAAAAATATCTCTTGGCATATGTTACTACAACAGGAATTTTACTACTTCCTTGGTCCCGTTCTTTGTATGACTCATTTAAAAAACATTTTTATGTCCTTTCATGAAAAGGGACTGTTCTTTATTTTGTGTTTGATACACAAAATGACTATGAAACCTCATCTTCGCTTTAGTCTCTGTTTCTAGTCCTTGATGATACTAAAGAATGATGAGAAACAGTAAAGCAAATGTCTTCTTAAGACAAAATTTCCTGCTCCTCCCCATTCTGAAATCCATAGATCTCACTTTGCATAGCATTTTCATAAACAGAGAAAACTCTCTATATCAATGAAATAAAATTAAGATACAGTAGTGCCCCGCAGAACACCCATCATACTTTCAAAATAGACCATTCACTTACTGTAAAGGTTATTTCAAGCCAAGAATCCATTTATTTGAATGTATTTCCATTTTAATCAATATCCTTTAGAAATGGCCTCTTTCTTAGTCATGTAAGGTGAATTGATATAATTTTAAGGACATGTATTTCTTTTTTAAATGTTCTTATGTGGCAAGGACACATGTGAAATTGGATTTTCACCTCTGGTAGGTATGAGTCAACAGCACTTTCTTTATGTTAGAGCAACAAGCAGGTGAGTGCCAGAGGCAAGACTTTCAGAAGAGGAGATGTTTCTACAGCACCTGAACACTGTGGTAACAATCCTTCATTTGTAATCCCAAGAGATCTCTTAGAAGCTCTGTGAAACCTTACTTTCCTCCTGAAAGCCTGAGCCACATTCCACCAAAACCAACTGAAAGACTTCCATTAACTTCAACAGACTTTCAATCAAGGTCTTATCCAAGATGAGTGCTTTCTTTTAATGTGTGAATAGGATGTAATTACCTTTCATTACTTCAAATGTAGCAGAAGACCGGCAAGAAGCTTTTTCTGCTTGGGCTTGTACATTTTTGTAACATTTGCAAAATGCTGACTTATGCACACAGTTACTCTTGAAACACAATTACTCATATATAAATCTGCATTTGTGTTTAAATGTCACTGGTAACAAGAACGCTTCTGGTAACAAATTTGTTTATCAAATATGCATCAGAAAATGGCACATTAAATAACAAAATGTTTAATAAAAGATATGCTCAGCATTTTTACAGACAGTCTGGGTCTCGTCCAACAAATCCTGATGTAAGAAGAAACGTTATCATTAATGTCTAAGGATCCAGATTAAACTCATAATGGGAAATTCTTAGATTTCTGCTTTCTTTACACTTTTGAAGCACAGCTTTTCACTCTGGGACCAGACTGTATGCCTCTGAGTTCATAGACTGAAGCCAAGGGAAGGATTCCTGCGATTTTAAGGAGCGCCTGAAGAGTCTTCCCTTCAAGAAGTGATAGTACTACTGATTATTTTTTCATTATTATTTTTGTGTCAGAGAGACATCTGAAGTTCGTTATCATGTTTAGATTTTAGGGGAAATGTTATATTGATGACGGGGAATGCTCACAGATGATCAAAGTTATGAAACAAATCATCTCCAAAGAACAGCAAAGAAGACTGGGACTCAGCCTGAGGCAGGGAAAAAATGTGGGAAGATTGTTGCTGGTCTTAAAACCAGGGATGATGATATGGCAAAGGTAAGCAGAGAAAGACTTCATTTTTCTTTCTAAAGCTAGAATTGAGAAGTAGCAAGAGAGGCTACCAGAGGACAGGCGCAAAGTAAATAATAGCAGGAGAGGCTTAAACCAGCCCTGGAGTTGCTTATGTCTCTTTTCTGACTGCAAAGGCAACCGAAGGTCTAAGTGCGGTTACCTAAATAATGGAGGATAATGACATTTGAGACACATAAGGTGTCTGAGACATCCATATGGAACCATCCACACAGGACCTACTGAAGAGCAGCACCTTCCTGGAGTAGAACTGGGGGTACAATACAGCTGTATTGGGGTACCCATGAAGCCACTCTCTAATATGGGTACTGAAAATAGGAAACAACAGGTGGGTGCAGAGAATTCGGCATCATGCAAAATCAACATGACAGAGAGGTGATTTTTACCACTGTTTACAGCGTTGGTGAGATTGATATCAGAACACATTTGAAAAGATACTGAAAAATTGTCAAGGATGCAGTGAAGAGCCAGCAAAAAATATTAGGGAGTTAAGAGAAATGCCTGGCAGTGAGAGATTTAAGCAGCTCGTTCTGTCTAGCATATCAAAGATGTATTTTAGTATAACCTGAAAGTCAAAACTGAATGATTCAAAATGGTAAAGTCAAAAAGCAGAGGCTTTGTTAGGAGGCCTAACCCTCTGTCTTGATGTGACAATGCATCTTAACACAATTACAATGATTTATTTGTAGGCAGGGACAAAGTTATGTGGCCCTTTCGTAAATTTGAAGAAATGTTTATAAATATGTTTATATATGTGATGCATTAGGAATAATAAATAAGTAATTTTACATTTAGAAGAATTGTTATTATTTTATTAAATGTTCTATTGAATGAGCCATTGGGGTAAATTACAGAAATTCACAGGCAATTTCTGTTTCCTCCCAGAGAAATGAAAAGAAGAAGAAATCTCATTTTTGTTAAGGAAAGTTATTAAATGATTTTTCCTAGGATCTCATAGGCAGGGAATGTATAGAATCTGGTTTCCAAGGCCACAGGAACTGATTGAGCTTTCTTTTCTCTCTTTGTGAAATACACAAGGAAAACAATTGTAAAATTTCTTGAAAAGATCTCTCTATGGTATTAAAAAGGATTCAAGAGATTCAAGTGCTTTCCAATAACAGTACAGAAAACATAGATAATTGGTCATCTCCATTACTCTCTGATCCTTGTTTCTCCTGCAGGAGGATGGTGTCTTCTGTCTCCTCATCATTATATGCTCATTAGTCATTAACCAACCACATCTCCTCAGGTGGGGACAGACAGAAAAATCAATGTCCTGGTAAGAATGACTCCCACGAAATGTGGCTCCAGTTCTCCTTGCTGTGAGATACCTCTGATGGCAGAGAGAGCACTAAACCACTCCACCACCACGTATGACGTGGCATTTACCTTGCAGCTTCTTGTGGACAGACAGAAATGAAGAGGAAGTCCACTGTCACTCTTCAGATGTCCAGAAGCAAGCCACTTCAGACACACAAGGTGTATGGCTAGCTAGTCTTTCCCAAGCCATGAACTTGTACCAGATGATAGAGCCCAGTGCCACATAAACCAGCATCTGCCCAGCTCAGTGGATGTGTGAAAAGAGCTTGTGCCTGTCTGCACCCGGCTACATAAATATATTTGCTTATTTGGAAATGTGTTGCATTTAAATGCAAGTTTCCAATAACAGACACATGGTGTAATTGCTACATAAATAGGAAGGTGGTTTACACACAAATATAACAGTGCTATTAGAGGTGATCATTAGTTACTAATACAAGTTATTTGAACATTAGCATATTGTTATTCATAACAGAATTCATTATTTCATTATGCATATGGTATGTAAGTAATAGCTTTCTTAATAAACTTAGGAGAACAAAGAATCTCTATTCTGTAGATTGGTAAAGATGGACAATAATATTAGTGATTATTAAGGTCTGAAATTTTCTAATTATCCATATTTAGAAAGACTATTTAAAAAAAAAAAAGACAAGACATGAGAGTATTTTAACCTATTTCAAATAGAATTTCCACTCATATTATAAACTGATGACATTAAATAGACAGAAAAGAAAATGGAAAGAATAAAGTGTTAAAACTCTAGATATGCTGAATGTGTCCTCCCAAAGAGCAAAAGCAATTAATTCCCTATTACATGTGCCTTAAAGGATTATATATTCATAAACTGACAACTCAGAAAGCACTATCCCATCAAGATGCCAAACCAACCAACTGTGACAGAAGCTCACATTTAAATCCCCCCTTATCCAAAAAGAGGTATGACACTCCACCAGTGGAACTAAACAAGGGGTTCCAGAAAACAACAACAAACGCTACTTCCATTTTTCCAATAAAATTATGTCTTTCAGCTTAATACTTTCACATCTCACCTCTTTTTTTTTTCCAACATTAAAAAAAAAAAAAAAAAAGAACAAGGAGCTGAAGAAGGCTTGACAAAGCACCAAGAAGGAGCTATTTGCTTGTGTGATGTTGCTTCTAGGACAAGATCGAGGCCAATTTTGCCCTGCAGTCACAGCTCGGTGTGATTCATGTCATCATGCCTAAATTAGGGTTAAACTTACTAGTTGGGTGCTTCCAGGGATACAGCTGTGGCTGCAGTAAATTAAACATGGATCACTAAAGACACTGAAAAAAACCCAGATCAAACTGTACACTCTCCAGGAGTGAGTAAGCTTCTTTAGAGTTAACTTTGAGGTACATGTGTACATATAATTTGTGCAACCACACTCATATCCCAAGATTTTCATGGACATTAGGAAACTTCCCAAACCCTGTTGGTAAAGTTTATTTGAAAGTTTTTTTTTTTTTAACTTTCCTGTGTAATGCAATAAATGGAATATTGTCATTTAATTTATTTTCAGTGTTTCCAATTAGATTCCAAATGATTTCAAATATGAAAGCTAAAAAGAAAACAACATAATCTGGGTTCATGCTGACACATTTAATTGTGATTTAATATTCCTAGTGTTCATTGATTACTCCATTCAAAACAGTCCTTTAATAACCTCTTTTAAATTACAGAAGTTAACTACTTCCTTTAGCATTCTAAGAACACACTTAGGTCACTTACCTCCATTCATTTCTAATTGTTTAGGGTTTTCCTTACCTACACTTTTATAAGACTCTTATAATTTACAGTTACCTGTAAATTACCATGGTTACACAGAATACATTGAAAATTGACTGATTTGGGGAGCAGCATATACTGAGGGCAGCTGAGATAAGAACACCTGCAGGTGTTTGCAGATTGTCAAGGCTCCTGAAATAGCTCGGCAGAGAGTATGGCCAAAAAGAACAGAAAATCTTGTTTGTGCAAGGAAAGTGACCTCAGCGTAACGTAAAACATAAGGTTGAAAGTCAATGGCTACTTCGGAGTAGCTCCCTGTCTTCTGAAATAAATGGGGTTGTTTGGTTTTGTTTCCTTTCAAAATGATGTTATTAAGGAAAAAAAAAAAGAAAAGAAAAAGCATGTATATGTAGAAAGAAACCCTTGCAAAGTGAAAATTCTGCTAGTTGCTCTTTGTTATTTTTCTTCAATAAAAAATAAAATTCTCTTAGTAAATTCCAGTAATTCTGTATTCATTCTTTGTAGCTTTCTCGAGAGATATCAAAGGGCCCCACCTGCCTAATACAGGGACAATCATGTCTGAATTGGCTTTGGAGAAACAGGTTCAGGCCCTACCATCTTTTGTTACTTTAAAGTCTCTGCTTTACAAATCCTGAAGACAAGATTACTTGGCGCTCCACAGCTCTCTCCTACCACATTGCTAAAATGAAATGTTTCAATATCCTTGAAATGAAACATTCTGACATTATCAAAATGCAAGGAGAAGATTGAAATGATTCATTTGGACTTACTCCCATAAAAATGTCACTGAAATCAGCACATTTTCACAACATGTTTTGATTTGGGCAATGCTGCATTTTTTTTTCCCTGTGGAAAATGATTTCATTAGAAACAAATGACCAGCTCTAATTACAACTCACTGAGCCTTTGTTCCAAAAGTCAAAGCCATTAAAACAGCACTTAGTCTTTATGTACTGGTGGACAGATTCTCCCTTACAGGTTGCTATTAAAAACACCTTTCTCCCCTGCAGAAGAGCTTATATTTGATGTGCCTGGGATTGCCAGCTAAATTGATCTCTTGCCTTTAAGTGGCGTCCACAATTAGTGAAACAAATAAATAAATAAATCTAAGAATTTAATAAACAAATCAAAGGCAAAAGGCAAAGGGCACATCCAAACCTTTGAAGAAAATTATCATTCACTTCTGAGTTTAGTTCTGGAAATGGAAAGCAGGAGCTATAAAGCCATGTCTGCACGGCACTGGAGTCTGGGCAGAGATCTGAGACAGGACCAATTGAGTCATCTTCCAAATCAGAGTCAATACAGCCATGTGAGAGCGGTCCTCTGCCCAAACTGATTAGGCTGCTGGAAATCTGGATTTTGTGACTTTGTCCATGCTATTAAATTGAATGTGCTTTAGTCCACAGTGTGACACTGAGGGCAGCTGGCATGCAACAGCTCACATCACTATGGAATCTTCCAGCCCCCAAGAGCTGGGTTGTGGAATCCAGGCTCTGGGAGTGATACCTGCTTCATGATAATGTCCAAAACATGCACAGATACCAATGTTTGTGGGAAAGCCTGTCTGTCTGAGATGAAAATGCACCATCAAGAGATCTTATCAATCTCTACAACTACCTGAAGGGAGGTTGTAACGGGGGAGGGGGTCAGTCTCTTCTCCCATGTAACAGGTGCTAGGATAAGAGGAAATGGCCCCAGGCTACACCAGGAGCAGTTTAGAATGGGTATTAGGAAAAATTTCTTCACCAAAAGGGTTACCAAACATTGGAACAACCTGCCCAGGGAAGTGGTTAAGTCACCACCCCTGGAGGTATTTAAAAGATGGGTAGATGAAGTGCTGAGGGACATGGTTAGGTGTTGGACTTGGCAATGTTAGGTTGATGGATGGACTCGATGATCTTAAAGGCCCCTTCCAACCTGGACAATTCTATGATTCTGTGATTCTAATTTATCAGTGTAGACAGTAAAGATGTAGAGCCCAACACTGTTTCATTTAGTAATACAAATATGGCCAATTCATATGCCTGTGTGACTGACTTCAGTGCTCATATCTCTTAATGAGTGAGTGTCCCACCCCGCCAGGGTCATGGGACACATGGCCTCATCCCAGTGCCCATGGCTGAGGAGAGACCAACTGGGTGTTGATCTGAGTCCTGGCCTTGTTATGGGACTTCAACGTTGACCTTCGTCAGAGCAGGGTCATTCTGTAATCCTGCTGAAGCTTCAGGGACACACATCCTTCTCTCAACCTGGGCTGGGAGGGTTTTATATGGCTTTTAGATTAGCTTGTCACCATAGCCACAGGTCTGTTATTCTAGTTTTGGCCATTCAGAGAACTTCCTTTCCTTGGCAAGTTTGGTTGCATCCAAAGCACCACATGTTGTTGTCAGCACAAATTCTGCCTCTAGAAAACCAGTTAAAACCTCCTCAGTTTGGGGCTGTCTCTGTCTGTGAGTCAGAGATAGGCTGGGAAGGAGATTAGGCTTTAGTTAGTCTCTGGTGGGCTCATGCCTTCTTTCTCCTTCCCCGCACCCTTCCCCAGGTGGCAGGTGCAGCACAAGGCAAGCAGACACCAGTCACCTCCACAAGTTCCAGGGACACACACTTGTAAATCAGTAATATTGTCTCTCCAAGCAAAGCTTTGAATAAGGCCCTAATTGTCACATTTCTGTGGAAGAATAACTAAATGAGTAGATGGGATGGCAAAATAAGGAGGGGCTGATGAACATCAGAAAGCACCTCTGGAGAAGTGGGGAGAAGAGCAGGGTTGGGTGGGTGAAAGGCAAAGAGCTTGGAAAGCAGTTGATAAAAGGAACATTTGTATGACATTAAGAAAAATTCTGTGAGTGATTAAAACCCGCAAAAGATGAAAGATGAGTAAATAGCTCCAGACACTCAGCAACACTCTAGTTTGGTGTCTGGAGTCTTTGACAGAAGATGTGATTCATCAGCCCACACACACACCTTTTTTTTTTAAATATGTATGCTCATTTCAACAAATGTGATATTTCCAGGCAAAGTAGGAATGCAGCACACCCACTCAGCCCCGAACAGCCTGGCGTGGGTACGCTGCTGCCGTCCCAGGGTGCCTGCCAAGCACGGCAGGACCATCACACCTCCTTCCATCCTCCTCCCAAGGGGTGGGTGAGAGGCAGCTCTTCCCTCTCCTTTCCTTCTCCTCCACGATTTCACTTAAGAAAGGTTTGGGTTCTCTCTGCTGCGGATTGGGTGGTGATTCATCTCTTGCATACATATGGAGAAAAAAAGAAAATTAAAAAAAAATACATATCTCTCTCTATATGTATATATACAGTTCTCTGGAACAGCTAAGCTCTGAAGAGACAAAGGTTGGGCGGACAGACCAGCATACATGGGGATCCATAAATCCCTTGAATGGCCATCCAGAGGGTGTGGAGAGCCTGCCATTTGCTGCTAAGCTGTTCTCTGCCATCCACAGTTAGGTTTTATAAAGAAAATGTTTCAAAGCTCAAAACCATGGGGGAGGGGACAGGAGAGGGGGAAGCCACAAAGAAACATGATATGAAAGATGAGTGATATCAGATGTAGTAACACATGACTGCATCTCCAGTGGTCTCATACAGCAGTCCAAGATCAGGCTGAATGGGACTTTGAGCAACATGGTCTAGTGGGAGGTGTCCCTGCCCACGGCAAAGGGGTTGGAAATCTGATTTTTAAGGTCCCTTCCAACCCGTACCATTCTATGAGTTTATTCTATTAGCTTCAAAACTTAATAACATCCAAAATATAACCCTTGTTTAACTTTTTCTGTTTAATGATGCATTAATATTTGATCAATATTTATATGATCCTGGAACCTCAGTCCTGAGTTCCCTGCCACACCACTCAAAGTGCCACGATCCCTTAGAAAAAGCAACCTTCTCTATCTTTGCACCCCATAATCCAAATATACGACCAATAATTATTACTAAAATAAAATGAACAAAAAACTAAACAAACTTTCTTAAATGGACAAATAACCTGCTTTTTTACTGCCTTATTCAAGCTTGTATAAATAATTTAATAAAAACCTCTATCAAAAATAATTGAAGCTGCTTCAGACTTTCTATCTTCTTGAATCTCATGCAGCAAAATTTAAGGATTTTTGACTTGGAATTTATGTCTGTCTTGCCACGGAGTACCATCACCTCTGTTGGTGAGAACAGCCTGAATTATCGCTCTGGCTATGAACTGGACTAGATGACCTCATAGGTCTTTTCCAGCCGTGCTTTCTGAAAGTCTATTAAAGGCCGCTGTCAAAACCCTACCTCCATGTAGACTGCCAAGACGGAGGGGGCATTTTAGTTTGCAGTCAAGGTATGAAACTGGGATATGTAAAATTAAATTTCTATCCTTCCTCCTATCCCAGCTGATATGGGTACGGATACAGATCAGCAAAAGAAAAAGTAATATTCTTCAAAATGCTCACATTAACCGAGTGACTTAGACACATTCACCAAAGTAAATGAAATATTGAGGAAACTCAAAGAGGTTTTTTTGTATTGTCAACCTGTTTCACACCAAAAGACTGATGGCCAGATTATTATGTGGGACACAAACACTTTCTTTCAATAAGAAAAAGAGATTAATTAGAAAAGATAATTAGTTTAAGCGTCTATATTGTAAACTCAATATATTCACTGTGTCCAAATTGTGCTGAGTGTGGGTGGCAGTTTGAAAGCTATGGACACAAGCTAGTCCACACTAATTGCCTCCTCCCTGTATGGGGCACAAAGTCAATACTGCCTTTTTATACATCTTAGAGGATGAAATTTCCTAAATACTTATGGCCAGCCCAATATAAACAACTATGTATTTGCTGCATCAAAAAGGCTTCATGTTCCTGGGCCTGAATTTCTCTCTCCTACCTTTATGGATAAATTTGGAGACACATCACTTACAGCTTTCTCTACAGAGAGACCAGGCAACTGGGATGTCAAGCTCCCACAGTGAGCCACACTGTGGACAAAGCCATCTCCATGTAGACACCAAAGCTAGACACTACTTACTGCAGAAGATGAGTGCAATTCTGTGTCTCTCCTCTCTGAATGAAGGGATTATGTAGGTCCTGAATTCCAGGATGTTGGGACACCCAAGTATCTCAGAATGGGACAGGTAAAAAATCATAAGCTGGGAAAAAGGACAATCTTATATTTCCTCTTCAAGTGTCAAATACAGATAGTTTTAAGAAGAGTTGAATTGCCTCCAGACAATAGCAGAGATGTAAGATGAGATGTCCACCTTGTCTAGCTCATTTAGTGGGAGTGCTCTCATTTAGACATTTTTGATTACAACTCAGCTAGATTTATACAGCTGCATATCTCCCACAGACACACTGTAGACATCTAAATTCAGACAGAGATGTCTAAATTCTTAAGCTGAATCCTATCCTTAGGGATCCCCAAGGGAAGTTGGCAGTGGAAGAAGGAAGGAGTTCTTAACTTTTCCACAAATTCCATTTCATATGCCTTTTAGAAACAGATCTTACATTACTTTCAAAAATGGGGCAGGTGTTCCTTCATGCCTTCTATACATCTCATGATTTACGTCTGGAGACTTGCCCCACGGCAGCAGCCAACATGCACCTATATCTCTGAGGATTGTTGCAGTCAATGCTATATGAGAGTCAAATATCGCCATCTATTATTTTTAGTTGCCTTGAGAAATGTACAGGAAAAATACCAAAATATAGGACAACGTGCTGCAAAAATAAACACTTAAAAAGGACCTAAATGAAACTGAAAAACAACCCCATGCATATGATTACCATTTCAAACAGGGAAAACCTGACCCATTGGATACTCCTGAGAATGTTTCCCCATGGAAAGGTATTCATATATATCAGCATTTGCAAGATCCAGAACAACACTGGGGTCATTTTGTTTAAAATATACTGTGAACTCAGCAGGATACATCTGCTTTATATTAGTCTTGTGGAAATACTATAAAGGGCTTTGGGGGGCTTTTTGGTTTTTTTTGTTTTTACATGGTGGATAATTGAGATAAAACTGAACTTGTGTAAAAAAGAAAGCAACTCATGGTAGAAATATCTTACTATCCTAAGATACCAAAAAGGAAACAGAAGTCTGTAAATTAAATATGTACTTTTGAGGAACTATTTATTTAAGTATCTAATGATATTCCAATATTCTTTTTATCATTATATTGTAGTGCTCAGTCTTTTGTTTCCATTCTGTCAATGTGAAAAATTATTTTTAATTCTTAATACAATTGTAGCTCGGGTTTCAAATCAACTGATTGCTTTTTGCGATTGAGACAACTCTGTTCTGTCACCTTGTACTGTCATTAAAGCACGTGCAAAGCAGCAACTGGTTTAAACTGATCTGATTTGGTAGCATCTTTGCTGTAATTTGTCATTCTCCTTGCACAGATGCAAATGACAAAGGAAGGGAGAATCAGGCCCTCCGTGCTGACAAAGAGCTCTTATCTTCCCAATGTTTTGCTAGCTGATCATATTGTTTCCTTGTCCTTTCATTTAAGGGTCATCAAGATAAAAGTGTTTATTTGAATTCTTTTTTCTCTTTCTTGCTCCCAAATCCTGTTATACACAACACTCCTACTAAGGATGTACTGTGGTCCCCTATGTGTGTCTTTACATGTCTTCATGGTCTGCTCTGCTTTTATGGCTTTGCTTAATTATTTTAAAAAAACATGTTAGGTCTTAATATATAAAACACAGTGAGGCCGTGGGACACCATAAACACCATTCCCTCATCACTCCCCCTTCACAACCTTTGAAACCAATGCAATGTGGGGGGATAGTGCCCTCCCTCAATGCCCTGTCTGCAGGTCCCCAACCCCAGCTCTGCTTTGGGACAGAGCCAAGAAGAAAGGATTCATTCAAACAGGGTCTTACAGCCTCGGTATCAGAGTCTCATACAGTGTGAGATCAGGAGCTGCTACAGTCATCTGTTTGTTTACTTTCTTTCTCAACTTAAATAAAACAAGAGGCGGGAAATGTTCTAAAGAGATAGTTCCTGATTATGTGAGAAATTCACGGGGAATAAAAATAAAAATCTATTTACCTTCAACTGCTTGCAATGAATTATGAATATGGAGGTGTCACCAATTTGCATAGAGCACGTACATGCAGCTCATTCTTGCTTAATCCTTTTGCTTGAGCTTTTTATTATTTCTTATTATTATAAATTCAAGTACAGAAGGCAATTTCAGCACCTGAAATATTTAGACAGGAGACTGATTATATTATTATGGAGAAAACTGTTTTTTATCAATTGATTTGGCAAATTCAGGCTCAGACACCCTCCAGTTCTGCGATCTCCCATCTTGATTATTGTGACATCCCACTCACCTTACTTTGATTCATATTTCCGTGGTATCAGCCGTTCAAAGCACAAACAGCACAGCACCAAAATGAGTGACCATTAGTTTACTGATTTTCTGGTCCTGTCTCTTTTATTCCTTGCCTAACACATGTTTTCCAAGGTTTTCAACTTCTTTAAGCTCCCTCTGTTAATACCCAGGACAACACTGATGCTGAGGAAAAGCTGGGCTTGATTTGAAAAGCAAAGTGTATTCTTTGTCTGAGGGCAGAGATCATTCCAAGAGTTTCTCAAGGCAGGCAAAAGGGTATTACTGAAGTCCAAGGGCTTTTTTTTTGGTAGAGCATTGGGACGCTTGCACCTTTGCACGGATTGAGAGGCTGCTTCACAGAGTAGGGTTCAAGTGACCTCTCTGATCATCCCAGGTTCACTGGATTCATGACCTGAACTTTTGCTGCATGTAGTTGCCTTCGACTGCACTGATGGCATGCTCCTGGTAACACAAGAATGCAGAAGAGAGCAAGGAAAATAAAAGGAAGGGTTTAGGAAGAAATGAGGAAAAAAAATGGGAGTAGAAGAGATGCAGACAGAGAGAAGTCTGAGAGCAAGACGGGCTCCACCTGGGGACTGGCAAAAGGCAGAGAGAGTGGTCACATGGCTGTAGCCATGAACTTGAATGAGGACAAGAGGTGGGATGAGGGAGTGAAAAGAGGGCACTGTGCAAAAACCTGCAAGATGCCAATCTATAGGCAGGGGAATCAGGTGCAAGGAGTCATGACAAGGTATCCATTGATCTACAACAAGAGTCATCTGCATCAGTAAAGTCGAAGCAGAGGAGGAGGAAGTGGATGAAGGGAGCAAGACAGATCAAGAAAACTGAAACCAGAAAAAACACTTTTTGCTTTAGCTCAGGACAGGAGGTCACTAATGGCCTTGGCCAGGTGGCTTTCAGGAGAGGGGAGGGCCTGAGAGCCAGCAGAGGGGCAATCAAAGTGGACAGCAAGAGGATGCAAATTTAAGGTAAAATGAGGCATACTGCAGCATTTTGGAGACAGGGGAGGGAAAGGAGAGAAACCAAGCAGTTTGAGAAGCAATGGGAAGGTGCAGGTCACCAGGAGACTGCCCTGTCACCAAGTGATGCTGGCACAGACCCATCCTGAGGCATCACTAGCTCACAGGAGTCTTCTGTTCCTTTCTTTCTTTTCCCGTCCCCACGCATCACCCATCCCCCACCCCCCCCAAAAAAAAAAATACAACATACAAAAAAAGGAGAAATTATGATTGGCAAAGCAGGGAAATGGTTAATGGCATCAAGCAGGGTGAAGTCCCGTCACGGACCAGAACTCCATCCAGTAATAAGCGTGTGGCCCAGATGTCAAAAGGGTTAGGGCATTCCCTGCCTATCCAGATGGGCTCCCGAGGGGCAAAAACGTTTTGTCCTCATTTACAGTATGGCAGGTGAGAGGGATGGGAGAGAGGGAGAGGGAAAAGAGGTGGAAGATAACTGAGGAGTAAATTGATTTACATTTAAATGTTATATTTTTATTACTTTTTTTTTTTTTTTGCACTCAGTGTGAAATCTCATCTTTTAAACTAGGCAAGCCAAGGTAAACTATTTTTTGTAGTCTGAAAAAAATAATGATTGACACTCTAAGGTAATACTTTTTAAATTCCTCCAATTAAACAAAGCGAATTTAATTTTAAGTTTAATTAAAAGGAAATTTAATTAGAAAGAAGATTAAATTTTAATTAAATTTCTCCAAAATCCTTATCCTTGCCTTTACTGCTAATATTTCTCTCGGAACCAAATCCCTTTTTAATATTCTTAAATTCTATTCTAGTAAACTTCCCCTTTATATTAAAATTATATCTGCCTGGATGTGCTCACTTCCAGGAAAAAAAAAAATTAAAAAATCATTACCCCTTTTAAGATACTTGAAGAGTACACCTGAGACACAGAGTAACTCAAGAGCGACCAGTGGAACATTCAGATATGCTCCGAGTGCGACATATTGCTAAATTAACCCACCTGCTGCTGAACGCTCCAAAGGCAGGAGAGCATCTTGTGTTCCTTCCCTGTGCATAGGGATCTGCTGCTCAGCACATCTGTGGTGTCCATAGGGGCTGTACCACTCACCACTCCCTGTCTTCTGCTTGTGCATCCTTTCTCTCCTTTTTCTTTCTTTTTTCTTTTTTTTTTTTTTAACTTCTGCAGAGGCTTTTCGTTTTTTTTTAATTTCTTTTTTCTTTTCTGCTCTAGACTGTTGGACAGGTTTGCACTGGTCACAGCCCCCAAGATGGACTGGGCCAAATTTGTGTTTTGCTTATTCTGTATATATTGTTTTGACGTCAACTCCAGTCTCCACAGTCTGCTAAATAAAAGACTATTGCTATAAGGTTGTCCTGTATGTATATCCTATATAAGGACTGTGTAAGGCTCTGCTTGGTGGATCCTTCAGCAGGAGACAGCTGGAGCAATGATGCACCCCCTCTGCCTCCTGACTGTGCTCCTGAATCCCTTAGGACATATCTCCTCTGCACAAAGCTACACCAGGTAGCAACAGGCAGCTGACACTCCAGCGTTCAGGGCATCCCTGGCAGTCATCTCCTGACACCTCATCTCCTCGCACCTACGTGAAGTACACTACCACCAACCCTGTCCAACACCATGATCCCACATCACAGCATGGCCTGATGGGTCCAGCAGAGGGTCAGAGGGCAGCAAAGATGCTGTGAAACTGCTTCAGCCCTGCATTTTGTGCTGGGGTCTCGCACAAGGGGAGGAAGGAGGAGGGTGCCAGCCAGCACTGGCCTTTGAGCTGTGATCAAAGTGTTCACCCCCAAGAGCTAGTATATGACCTATTGTCCCAGATTCAGAACCACCCATGTTTATTTTAAAATGTTGTCATGATGACCACTAGTCCTGATAGTGGGTATTGGCTTGTAAAGCATCAACATTTATGTAGTTATTCTTATATATATAGCTGTCTCTCTCCTCCAGCATCACTTCTTTAAGAGTAGCCAAGGACCTGACACTTCACAAACTCCATAACAGGCTATTTGCAAGAACCTGTACATAGATGATGCTTGTCTACAAATCTGTCAACTAGAAAAGTCACATGACCATTTTGAAAAAAAAAATGGAAATGTTTGTGCTTGTGAAACGCAGTTTTCCATGTTTTTTGCAGACAACAAGCTCCACGGGGTGCCAAGTGGTGCTGCAGAGTTCAACTTTTGAAGGACTGCTTGCAGGAAATGTTTTGCAGAACTCATACACCTCCATTTACTTTGCAAAGGAATCCAAATAAGATGCAATTGCCCTGCTGAAATTAAAACGGAGATCCCAGCAGGTGCCATCAGTGCAAGGTCAATCTCAACAGCCTCACCATCTAACAGGCCTATCATAGTCCCACACAGTGTCTTGAGAAACCCTCTAACAACTACCTGCCTACTTTGGCAACTTCTCTCCTGCTTGTTGACATTTCTAAGGTCACTCAGGTTCCTCCAGAACAGCAGTCTTGATTTTTTTGTAGGGTTTGGTTTGTTCTTTTTGGTTTTTTCCCTAAAAAAATAATCTCTCTATGTTCTTTCACCCTAAGGTCATCTACTTTGTCTCTGGGGGCAGCTCATTCACCTTCTGACCTTCATGCTCTCCATGCTTCTGTCCCACCCACTGCAAAAGTCAGCAGGAGCTGACCTTCCTCCTTGCCAGCTGTCAGACCTGGCTGAGGCTCCTGAACAATGAAATTATTGCCTTGTGGGGCTTTCTCCCCTTCCTCTCTTAAAAATCTCTCTTAAAAATAATCATGGACTAAGTGACACAAATTCATACACTATGAGACTGTGCCGCAGTCAGCGACTGGAAAGCACACAGAGCAAAGATTGGTTAAAATGCAGTGGGTCAATTATGCACCTTATTTCTTTCGCAGATGCAGTCCTAAAAGTTTTAGGAATGGCCTGAGAACACGGTGATAATCTTTTATTTATGGCAATTAAATTTTTAACATGATGGAGATTTATATTCTTGTTATTGTATAACACTGCTTATTTTCAAAATCTCTCTTTTGGGAGGAAGGTATTTTTATTATTTTGTTCCCTTATATTAGGATCGGCACAGATGAGGCAGGCAACGCTGAGATTGAGATAGTAATGGAAATAAGGAAAAGGAAATAACATTCATTATTTATTTTTTTTTTTTAATGAGAAGGTGAGGCACAGAGAAATCAGATGTAGGTATCCACCACCTGCAAATGCTTCACACCTAATGGGAAGAATACCACAAAATTCACCTGAAAAACCTTTTGGGAAAAGAAAAAAATTACCACCACTTAAATCTTGATTTCCAGAGTCCTAGGCAACTGCTTCAAGTGAAAAATAGTCCCAGTATTTTATACAGAAAACAAAATTAAGAGATTATACAAGACAGAACATTTGGATTACTGATTGAAATTCTTCATAAATATGATATTGCCCAGATGATAAAATGTGATATGATCTAGATAACTTGGAGAAAATCATTACACTTTGTAGGAGTATCTTATAACTGATGAGTAATTTTTTTTTTTTTTTTGTATGAGAGCTCAATCTATTCAGATGACTCTTCATGAGAGAAAAATTTCCCTGGCAGGACAATTAAAACAATGCTGCCAGTATTATGTGAGGTTTCAATGTGCAGAGGACATGTGCTCTACATATCTAGAGACCACCAGCTCCGAGGAGTCTGAGACTGTCCATTAGAAAACACAGCAGAGGAGTAGAATGGATGCTTACACTCATCATGGTATTAGAAGATGTTCCTTCAGAGAACATCTTAATCAGCAGGTGCTGTGACACCGAGCTGGAAACTCTTCAGCACGCTGGTGTTGTGTTACAGCAACCTACATGTCTCATGATGCCATAATATTTGAAAATTTAAGTCTTTAAAAGAAAAATCACAACAATGCATATGAAAATGTAAAGAAAAGCCCAAGAGCATAGCACTGTATCCATTTCTGTGGATTTCCTCTTTCCCAGGTTATATATCCTGCTGTGGACCTGAATTTGTCTGCAGAAGGGAGTGGATACAGGCAGTGCTCTATCCTGCCATGCTGGCATGAAGACAGTGGTCAGTCTCATTCAGTATCTGGCAAGAACAAAGGAGGCTTCAGAGGAAGGTTGAAGAAATTTCTCTCACAAGAGAACCTTCTTCCTTTCCCACAGCAGGTTGAGGTCTTCTCAAGCCTGGAAATACAAGGATTTATCTCCTTTCTCTTGACCATGGTGAAAGAAAACTGTTCCTTACCATTAAGTGTATTCTGCAGACTATCTGGAAAGTAAGGAGCTTTCATCACGTAGACACAAAAATAGAGAGAGTTTTATGGGGTGTGTTTCATTCCCGTTGGGTGGCCACCAGCCATGACTACTGCCCTTTGGGCCACACAATCAACCTCCTCACTCATGAAGATAAATGTCGTATCAGCCCTGCAGTAAGCCATCATCTATTCTTGAGAAACAGAGAGAGTATATAGCATGACCTTCCTTGAAATATTGGATCTATTTACACGGGTTTGCGTGGACCACATTACTTATGAGTCACCAAGGGGAAACTGAGCTCCTTGTAGATAAAGCGATCAGTGCAAACCACTGTAAATAAATCTGAAATTTCTATGAAGGTCGCACTGTGTCTGATTTATACTTCAGCACCCTATGAAATAATGTTGACCAGGTAAGTGGTTTTCAATTATTTTTTTTTTTTTATTCACATAAGGGAAAAAACCCCTTTTTTATAGTATAAACGACTGCTCTGCTTTAAAGTGCATCTGGTTAGAGAGATGATCCATACCCAGGAAGTAAGTTATTATTGTCTGGCATAAGTTTAAATGTACCTGGACCTTATTCTGCCACCCTGACTAACCAGGATGACTTGCATGGAAGTACATGGCAGAACCAAACCCAGCCAGCAGCAATAGATGGTTCTTAGAAAGTTGAAGCTCCATTTTACTGATTAATCTATAACTTTGTGTGTATTAACAGTTCCAGTATAGGTTAAGCCCAAGTGAAACCTTTGTACCACTAAAGCAGGAGTTATCAGGAGCACAGGCTTTTGGTCTTGGAAGATAAGTCGTGCTCTAGAGACAAAATTACAGGAGTGGAAGTCAGGAATCTTCTTTCTGTCCTCAGTCTGCTTTGTGACCAATTTCATTTCCCTCACCAGCTTTCATCCGACCTGTCTCTTAAAGCCAGTGAGCCCCTGATACCAGAGGAGACTACTTGATGCAACTGTGAGCAATAACCATTAGGGCTCCATTTTAGGTTCAGAGGAGTCTTCTGGTTGAATATGTATCCAATTGTTTCAGTTTGAAAAATCAAACCAGAGATCTATGAGCAGATTCTCTAAGAATATTGACAGGTTTTCTACTTGCTGTCCAAAATGTCATTGGAAGGCAAAAATCATATCTAGTAAGTAAACTTCATATGCACTTCTGAGACCCAAAACTGATGTTTTAGTGTTCTAAAAAGGGTTAAATAAAACCAAAATATTTTGAATGCCTAAGCTGAGCATAACAGAAATAATCTTTTGAGAATTACACCTAGAAAGCTTGAGCTTGCTTGAACTGCCTCACAGAAATAGGTTTTACTTAATACAGTAGCAAGTCAATGTTCAGGAAGACCCAGAAGGTCTTCAGAGGCACTTAAGCAGCCTGGGTCGTGAGAGGAGATGAAATTCTGATATGGCAAAGAGAATGATGCTCTCTGGCAGAAAAGAACATGATTCTTCCACAATATCATCTGTCAAATTAGCTGTAAACAAGGCCAGCCCTGGGTGAGTGTCAATTAAGTAAGGCAGCTGATCACTGAAGGTTTAGTAAAGTGGTCAAAGTCATGTCGGTTTATTCCTGAATCTTTGAAAACCAGGTCTAGCTGCTGTAGCTGCAAGAGTAGTATGGGTCAGCAGTTATCACTCTAAGGAGCCAGGACCTCTCAGCAGAACTAATTGTCAAAGTCTTCTGTCACATCTGCCATAAATGCCCTCTGCTGTGACCAAAATCAGAAGATGCTCAGCTCTTCTTGCTGTCCCTGTCCCTGCACAGCTGTGCTGGGCTGGTCCTTGTTCCCACCTGGGCTGCCTGCAGCAGTGAAGCTCTGATCAGTTCCCACCACAACGCTTATGGAAAAGATGTGGCTACCTGCATGGTTGTCCTTACGACATGTAAGTATCCATAAACAAGCAGAGAGAAAAAAGCAGAATTGTTTTAGTGTTTGAGGCACCCCTGTCCCTTTGCTTAAAATATTGAATTCAGTTCTGCTCACATTATCTTTATAAAGGTAAAAGCAAAGTGACGGGAAAGATTAGTCAGTGATGACTTTCCCTTGCCCTGCTGTTCCACTGTTGCTGACATTTACCTGGTGCAGGGAATTCACAGTGGGTGTAAATAACTTGATTAGATGTGTTTTGTACCTCCTTGTCACTGTGTAGGGCAACACCAAATCAGCCCTGCTGATGGCTAAAACAATTCTCTTAAGTAAACTTGTTAATCTTGGGCTCAGTGGCCAGGAATCCTCCCACTATAAGGCATCTCATTCATAAAAAACACTGAAAAGCTTAATGAAAATTAAGTATCAAACTAGTAATCAAAAGGGAATTGTGGGAAATTCTGTCCTTCACAATTCCATTTCTGATTTTCCTTCTATTATCAAATAAAAAGCAGCCCAGAGTGCCTTTGCTCGGATGCTGCAGAAAAACATGGCTTTTGTAAAATTTGCTGGAAAATATGCCCAGCGCTCAGACTTCTGCCCAGACTCCAGTTTTTAAATTTCTTCACAAAATAGGCCGAGTCAGAAGCTGGTCTGAAGCATGGTCTCCCAGGGAGTTTAGTTAGAATAAGTTTTTTTTTTTAAACCAGATTGAGGTTTTAAAACCAGACTGGTTAATTTAAACAAGACTGGGACCAGCTTTTTGTCAGCCTCAGCAGTTCTGCCACACCTCAGGACCTTTTATCAAATCTACGCCTCAGCAAATTTAAATGCTAGTTTAACTGCAGTTGTTAGTTAAATGACAGTTAATTACATTCTTGTAGCTCAGATTAATCACTGTAGCATATGAGTACCTTACACGTTGGACAGGATGTATCTGAAATGTCTCTGGAAAAGCTGAGTCAGAGCGGCAGGTTTTCTCTTCAATGTGAAACCACATTTCTGTCCCATGAAGGACAAATCTGAGCACCCATGAGCTCTTCAACACCATCTGCAGCCACAGGAGGTGGCTCACCTGGGCTGGTCATTGCCTTCCCAATGGAAGGATCAAGAACTGCCTCATGACACTGGAGTGGAGTCCAAAAAAGTTGCTAAAGTAGTATTATCACATTAAGAATATGGGGTTTTTTTACTATTAATATCAACACTGTTATGATTGTGACAGTCCTTTCCACAGGTACCAGACAGGCAGAAAACTCAGAGTGTCCTAGTCCAATCCACATCCTAGAAAACTGCAACCTAAGAAAGTTTACAGTTGAATTATGTGAAGTGATTGTTATTTAATTTAAAATGAGTGCAATGGCTTTAGAGTAATTGCACTGGAATGCAACTATGCAAAATATTAATTCATATTTTTATTTATTTCGTTTGGCAGTGTGTTTTGCTGCCTTCTCTTCACCCGGATTTATCAGTAGTCTGGCGACCCTCAAAGACCATTTGAAAAGTGGTACGGTTTTGGCAAGAGCTAAATCCTAGCAGAAGACTCTCTGTAACTCACTGTAAATCTCTCTGTTCTGTTGCTCTACAGACCCCGCTTCACCATCTGCCTTGCGAATTGCATTTTTGTTGCGGTATTTCACAAGTTTTAAAATATGGTTATTACGATCCATAAACCGGCTTTCACAGAGATTATTAATTAAGTCCAAAATATTGTACCGACGTGCTTTGTGAAATATGGCTCAAACGTCACAGCACTGCTGCCATTATAACCCATCTGCATAATATTAGATTGGAGAGCTTAAAAGCTGTAAGTTTTTTGTTTGTTGCTGGGGGGGAGGAGGGGGGGAAAGGTTTGTTTTGTTTTCCTGTGTAGCAGTCCAAGAAGTAAAACCTGGAGCCTTAAAGTCAGGTGGATGAGATAAATTGAAACGGATCTTATTGCTCCCAAACACTCTCCTGGAAATAATGGCATCTTGACATTTTATCAGTCACTCATGCGGTCATTCTCAGCGGTATCAGCCAGAGCTTGAAGGATAGAGCCGTAAAGAAAGGATTGTCAGCCATAAACATTCCTCAAAACCATGAAAGCCACAAATGAAAGCTTAAGTAATGGAGGACAGAATACCCTTGATATTTCAACAATTACCTGCAACAACAGGCTTTGTTCAGAGCCCTGGCCATTTTTTCAAAAGCCTTTAGTTGTCATGGCCAGAATAGGATGGGGAGGGGGGGGGATAAAAAATGAAAGAGGGGGTAAAAAAAAAAAAGAAAGAGAGAAAAAGAGACCGATCAAAAGCTCTGATGTGAAAAGATAAACTTAAGTGGTGGCGTATATGAGAAAGTTTATGGAAATTTTTCAGTTTTTTAAAAATCAAGATTTATTGCCAGATCTTAGAATTATTAGGCTTGCAGTGAGCTACTTTTTTTTTCTCTTTTTTCTCCAAGAGATCATTAGAAAGACATTCATGCTGCTGAGCTGTTACCTCTGTGGCCATTTCTGATGTCAAATTATGGAGGAAAAAAATGACACTTGCAAGCAGATGGCAATTGAAGGAGCTTCAGTAACAGACAGAAGTGAGCAAGTGGGAAAGTGAATTCAACTTCATTACACTTTGGAAAAACATCATATTTTTGTGGAGGACAAAAAAAAGAAGAAAAGCTAGTTTTAAATAGTCATTGTGTCATTATTTTAGCAATTTAGAGCTTGTAGAAACAAAGTAAAATGTAGGGTTTCATATCCAAGTCAACCCAAACTCTGGAGGCAGCAAACATGAAAGGTTAAATGCTCCAGAAATTGCATTTGTAGAGTTTCTCAACTTAGGAGATTAATAGTTACTCAAAGCAATGGATAAATATTAGCAAAGGACCATTAGCAGAGAAAAACACATCAGTGAATCAGAGCTCCCCAGCTTATCAGATCAATTTTAAACAGGTTTATCTTGGACTTTTCTAGCACCTTAATGAGGAACAAATTGGTTTTTTACCCCTTTTTTGTTTCCTGAGCCTTTGTTGACTTTTTGATGTTACCTACATATAGCCATTAATATAAATGGGTCAGTGGTATAGAGTGTTAATTCCCTTTCCCCTGCAGGTTCCTGGATACAGTCATTTTATAAAAGTTCCCTTTTATTACTCAGCTCATGGTCATCTAAAGTTTAAGAACAAGTGAGTTACTGTTGTTAAGTGATTCTACTAAGGGAGAAGAGACCAAGTAATGAATGGAAACAAGACCAGATACAGGACACCAGCTTTTCTTTCCTTTTATATATATATATATGTAGGCAAAAAATTTGAACAACTAAGTTAGAGCTTGTACACTGGTGTGAGTGAGCCTGTGGCTAGAGAGAAAAGAATCACATCCAGTGTTTGCCAGCAGAAATCGAACCCAAGAAATTGAATAGGAAATCTCCATGTTACCTTTTAAAACTCCAGAAGTAAAAAAAAAAAGAAAAAGAAAAAGAAAAAGAAGAAAAAGAGAGTGATATTTGAAATATTTGAAATACAACCCTTTTCAAAGCAACTATAGTTACTCGTACTTCACTAGTGGTAGAGAAAAGAACAAAGCAAGGGCACTCTTTCTTAACTAAACTCATTTGCTCACATGTAGAAATCTTTGAAATGCCTGAGAACATGCCCCTGGCCTCTCACTGCCATCTCAGAAAACTTCAGGTCTCCATAAATGCTGGCCCATTTCTGACACTATGATGCAAACCTCTTAAACACCCAAGACTGTCTCTAATGGTTCAAAGCACCCTGGGGAAAGAAACTGGAATGAACTTGGAAAGCTAAACTTTCCAAGCCATGCAGACACCTGCCTCTGGGCCAGGCATCTCCTTGACTATTGACTTCTATGAGCTTCAAATGACATTTAACCCCTAAATGTTTCTGTGGAGCTGATTGTAAGATCCTTTCCATGGGGTACCTCTGTCTGGAGTTAATAACATTGCTCTGCAAGCTGGGGGCTGGGCTTTCCTCCTGAGCAACTGAATAAATCTTGATGATCCCTTACCCTCCTTTGTTTTCATTTGGCACTGTGTGAGTTTGGTTTATTTTCACTGCTGCCTGCAAGGCTGAATTTCTCAATGCCACTGTTAACAAACCCTCAGTCTTCTTCGAATGCTATCAAATGTTGAGGTAGCAAAATAGTTTTCATGGGCTTTGGATGTTGAGATGTACGTGGTCATTTTGCAAGTGTGCTAGAAGCTCTGAGGTGTCTGTGAGATGGAAAGTTGTTATTCTATAGATGTGTAAATTCTCTTGGAGGAACATGACCCCACCTCCATACTTGTATGTCTCTTAGATGAGGTACATCGGGCAATCCCCTTCCATCATGGACCTCACAGACTAGGGAGATCTGCTCATTCTCTTCCCTTGATCCATCAGACACATAAACCTGCAAAAGTCTCACTTTTGATGAAGCCTAACTTTTAACCAAAAATTTCCTGACAGACTTTGACATCAGTAGCTGATTTTATACATGATTTGGATGTATGAGGTCTAACAGGATAATGTAGGAAGATCTTTATACCAACTGCAGCTGACAAGCCAAGGCAGCTGCCCTTACAGTTTTTTCTTATAATCAGAATTGTCTGAATTCTGCAAATAATGATGCAGGTAAGTTTAGAAAACTTCTTTTGGATTCATATATTCACCCCATTTTCATGACAAAACAAGTGCTTTTTCCGTGAATAGTTCATGCGTTTATAAGAGGGAAGAACAGAGTTACCATGAGGTTAAATGTTGCAGTGTACTTCTGAGCAAGTTGAAATACAGAATAACATTGCTACTACCTCCAATGAAATATGCATTTTATCTTCTATGAAGACTTGTTTCTTGCTAGTCCCTGTCAGCAGGAGCCATCAACATAATAGTGTTTTGCTGACCTGTGAAAGAGCTTCTGGTAACCACTACTCAAGAGCTCCATTAAGACAGAATCATTTAAGCTGATTCCATAACAATGTGAAACTTTTGTAAAATGAGGTTAGGAGGTTGATGCATTTTATATAACCAAATGCAACCATTTTGGGCCTGAACTTGTGAGCTGCTGAATAGTCTCAACTTCCATTAACGTTATAGACATGCTCAGCATTTTATGAGACCAATATCAATGTAATCTAAAGTCTTAAGATAATGTTTTAGTTACAGTAATAACAATGAAAGTGCACAGGAATTTGAAAACATTTCTAACATAAAAACAAACAAACAAACAAACAAAACCCATGGGATGTTTAATCATTACTGTTGACAGTTTCTAGTTAAATCCTTGCCTCATTTTGCCTTGCCTTACGCTTCCACAGAAGTTGTCTTTCCCTTCCCTTCCCTTCCCTTCCCTTCCCTTCCCTCCCTTTCCCTTCCCATTTAGTCTGGAGTACCTCTTAGAGAACTTAGTGAAGTTAATCTGATTAATGACAATACATTTTTTGACACAGTTCCTCAACAACCACCAAATGTATTAGGTGCTAATCATTACTCCAGGCACCTTTTAATATTTATTAAGTACAGCATAATAGAGTCAGTCCATCAAACGAATGTAAGGGCCAGTATCCAATGTGGGTGAATCAGATCAGAAGTCTGGTCTGGAAAGAATGCAGTCCAGTTCCCTGTTTTCTCAGGAAAGCTTATATAATTTAGTCTCACATATAAATGTTCTGGACATTTTAAAAAGACTTGTTAAATCTAGTTAATGCCAAACAGAAACCAAGTTCCAGAGCCATATTCCTCTAATAGATACAATCCTTATCACCTTTTCCAGGTTAAATATATTCACTTCTAGTTTATTCCTATCAAAAAAATCTTGGTGATTCCAGTAATACCTATAACAACCTGAACCCATAGAGTTTTAGACTTCTAGAATATGTTCAAGATCCTCCATTTCTGGACAGACTCCAGTGGCCAGGTCAGACCTAGGATGCCTTCAAAATTCAATTCCATCAGTGTAAGGAGAAACATCACTGCTAAGCAGCAGGTTAAATAACAGTTTATGGGAAGTTATTGACACTTTCCCAAACAAATTCACTTTCCTCTTGGAACTCCTAGGACCTGAACACACAAATCACTCCTTTTCTTCATGCTATTTATCATTTTTAGAGGCTATAAATTATACACACCAAGCACCAATTTTATACACCAACAACCATAACAATGCAGTTGCAAAACAGAACACTCTGAAGGGTACATTCCCCTTTCAAAAAGGAAGAGAAAAAATAATAATGCAATGCCTAAATCTGCAGTAACATTTTCCAAAGATCTCAAGCTGGTTATAAGGGGACCATTAACTTCATTAAACACCTGTGAGACAGGAATGTAGCCATTATCTTCACTGCTTTTCATGAAGGATGGTGGTGATGGGAGATTATCTTTAAGCTTGCATACCTTAAGGGGAAGTTTTGTTAAAGTTTGCTGCTCTTGCTATGACTGGTTCAACTCTGACAGTTTTAGGCAAATTCTGGAGCAATGTATTGATTGTTCTGAGCCAAGATAGATTACATGATATATAACATGCTGACAGCAATAGTGGATAGATCAGGCTCCTAACACTGATCGACTGACTGCTGTTAGTATTGCCATTAAGTTAATTCATAGGGTGGAAAGGTTGTCCCACAGAAATCAGAAGTGTATATCACCTGTTTCTAGCAACCCAGGGGTTCACTGATGGGACTTTGGGGTCTCCCACTGACTAGAAAAGGGCACATTTGTCTCTTGGGAGAGCTTCTAATGAATAGGAATCGGGAAGTCACCTTCAACACCCTGCCAAGGGGGACATCCTGAGTGAAGATGGGCAACTCACAAACCCAGCGCTGGCAGCACAAAACTGCTGAGACATGATCTGCACCTCAGTTTTCCTTCTGGATAGCTCTTGGCTGACTTCTGGACTTCTGGACTGGAGTTAACTATCTCCTTCTAGTCACCAAGCAGCTACTACAACCTGGGATATGTCAGGCATGGTTGGTGTCTATCTGGAAATGCCTACACCAAGCTAGCAGCCTGAGTTTTCATTATATGCAGCGGTGATTCAGTCAGTAGCATATGGAGCACTCTTCAACCCACCCTGCAGATGATACTGGCATTTTCTTAGCTGTAGCTCAGCACCAATGATATTAAAGCTAGTTCAAAGAACAGCTCTTAACACTTCATTGGCTGCACTGTACTGACTGCAGCAGACACACAGACCCACAGCACACATGGAAACACTGACATCCAGGGGTCTAAATCCAGAGCTGAATCCTGCCCTGGATTGCACAGCCCCTTGTCAGGCACTGCGATGACAAAGTTAGCTGTTAGCTGTTATCCTGTCTGCTGGTAGTCTGTGTGGCTTTTTGCCTCCTGCTTTTGCTTTATTAACAGCATTTTTTACAAATTTTCCTGGACAAGTAGACCTAGGAAGGTCCAGCTCCTTACTTGAAGTCACCAGTACAGAAACAGAATCTGAATCTCCTGCACTCTCTGCCCCCAAGTCACTGTCAAAGCTCCTTCTCCTGAGGAAGATGTGTTTTCCACCAGTTAGTTTATTTTCCAGCAAAAGTCTCCTCTGAAATCTTTCTCTGACTGACTCCAGAGGCTGGTCTTCTCCATTTGAAAACCACTCGTCTCAACTTTGACTGGCTCAGGGAGGTCATGCCATACAGCAGCATGCTTATCTTACAACTCTGATCCTTTCTCTCTTTTTAGTACTACATGTAGAGGGTTACAAAACCTTAGGAGATTACAGATATGCCATATTCCCCCAGAAATACATAAACTGAAATACTTGGTCTTTAAGTAATGTCTAGGTTCAGGCAGTACTCAGGAGGAAATTTCCAATTTTTGTTTAGTTTCATAACCATTATGAAGGTCAGTCTTTTCTTAACCTCATTAGAAACTAAATTTCCTGATAAATGTCAAAAGTGCAGTGTAGGCAAAATGTCTGTTTCTAATTGTTTCATCAGTTTGGAGGTCGAGAGACGTATCCTATGGAGTGAGGATATTAAGGGAGTTTGAGTGGTATTGAGGGAGGTGAGAGACTGACTCCTCAAACTCCAGCATAGATGTTGTGGAAAAAGATGTACATGCCATGAGTCAGAGCATCCCTGAAGCGCCAAACAGGCAAGTGAGACAAAAGATGAGGAAGAAAATGTCCACAGAGGCACTTGGCCAAAGTCATAGCATAGGTCATAGGGAGAATGAAACGTGGATCACAAATCTCTCAGCTTGTACTAAGTGTTCTTGCCACAAGGTGAAATATGAAAAGGACTTGTTTATCTGGCCTTTCTATTTCAGCACCTATCACTAGATCTGATTCTCCTACCCTTTGTTGAGACTCATTGTACAGTTTTAAAGTTCATGAAGTTTCTTCTGAACTATTAGAAGTCAGAAAGAGATGTAAAAGAAAATGAACGAGGAGAAGAAAATTTAATTTGCTTTACCCTTACTGCAGGAAATATATGTGTCACCTGCTGTCACCTGATTTTCCATAAGGAAGACTACATCATAGTTTTTCATTGTGCTCTTAAACAAAATGTACCTGATGCCTACACACCCTGCTTTTCTCCCTCCCACCCCCCAAATGCATGTAAAACCCTAAAGTGTGTAGTCTTTGCTCTTTGTAAATACACTTACCTGGGATATGCATTCAAATCTGAGCTGTGCTTTGCTTTGCTTGATCTGGAACTCACTTTGCCAAGAGGATGCAAACAAGAACATATAACTGCTGACAGTTCTCCAATGCCATTTCCACAAATTCTCCTCCAGGGACAGATAAATAATGAAACAACTCAATGGGAAATAACACTAAAGCATCTCAGCCCACAGAACCACAGGATATGCACCAGATACACATGGGTGAATGCAGAAACGCTGAGAACATTTAGTAACACAGATAGGACTTTGGGAATCCTCGTGCTTGTCTAGGATAACTGAAGCGTAAATCTGGAGTAAATGGAGCAACAGTGATGCAAACTGTCATGACAGATTGAGAACCAGACTCAGAGCTCCTACCGTCTACCTACATGAATGGAAAAATCTTCATCATCTCTATATCAAGTCATATTTCTTGATATTTCTCTTTCAAATGCCTACTCTGCCTGTTTTAGCGGTGCTTAAATGCAAATTATTCATCTTACACTTTCCATCGCTGACTCTCATTCTACTAATTCAGTTATGCAAGACTTGACCCCAAATGAAACCTCTTTCTTACTTTTTAAAAATTTTATTTCATTTATTACTTCTATTTTTAACTGCTTTGCTGATATTTGTAGGAAGTCTTTATGTCCGAGGTTGTCACTGAACTGAGTTTGATCCAGCCAATTTTTACTTCCATGACCGTGCTGCTGAATTAGTCTGGTATAGTGTGCTCTCAGCTAAGTGCATTAAGTAAAACAGGATAACAGCATGCAGCATTTTAAACTTGTAGCCTACAGTTTCCCCTCCTGCCCAGAAGTTATCAGGAAGATCTATTAACATCCTGCAAGTGCAGGAATTTTTTGATTCAGTCACCATTTCCTCTCCTATTCATTTCTGACATGCTATTAACCATTTCAACCCTTGCTGAGCGTTAAGCTGATGTTTTCAGAGAATTACCTAAAATTATTTAAAGACTGCCTTCCTGATTGTTAAGTATTTCCTTAAAGATCTTTATAATTACTATAAAAATATATTTTTTTTTTCCATATTTCTTAGGTAGCTTGGACCCCTCTAATTATAGGGGAACCATATACTGCCACAAACTCAAATATGATCTCTTGGAATTCTCAAGAGTCTCCAAGACTTTGTCTCCAAGACTGATGATTAAATGCTTGTTATTGACAGGATTGACTTCAGTTTTCTCTAAGCAAAAGACAACTGGAGTCTTACGCCACAGTCATTATACTGCATGTCATCCTCCTCTCCCCATTAAAAGGTTGTCTGTTGACTCCAATCTTCTCAACCTCCAATCTTCTCAGATGCCTTTGATTTGAGACAATGTTGTCAGTGGCCTAATTTTTTATCACTGGCTTTAGATATAAGATGTCTCTTTCAGCTATCCAGTACCATTTTTTTTTTGCTGCTAGAATGGCTATGGAGCAAAACGTAGGTATCTTTCTAATATGATACCTGTTGTTTGGGAGGTTTTCTGATTTTTATGCAAGACTGCAGTGTCCCACTCATATCCACCTTTAACAACAAAAGGCAGGAGAGGGTCTTAAACCTCTTAAAACCAACTTAAAAGGGAAATGCTTTTCATAGAGCATCTCTTCGCTTTCCATACGGCTCTTGCTCATTGCGCTTTGATCCTGTTGACGTTGAATGCTCTCTTGCTATACCTCAGTGTGATATAATGGAAGGAACGCCATGTGGTAGTCTGCAGAAAAGTCGATTAAACTAGCAGACATAAAACTGCAAACAGCTTTTACGCGTCACTAATGGACTGGGACCGCTTGGCTTTTATGATAGCTCAGAAAACCTTACACACCTGAGGTGCTGTAAAAATGAGTAACAGTTAAAAACAGGAAGAAATGTAAAGGACGAGGTGCAAAGCTGGATGGCTTTTGGCATTAGCTGTTTAACAATGTCGGACCATGGTCTGTTTACAGGTACAAACAAAATGAGCTCTCCTCCTCATGGGAGAACTGCCTTTATCCCAAACGTACCCTGGAAACTTGGTGATCAAAAATTTTACTGTTAATAGAGTCCCTTTCCATCTGCTAAAAAGAAGGAATGGCTTTGGTCAATAGGGACATTTAAACTGTAGGTTCAATGTTTGGCTAACTAAGGATGTAATTTGGCACTTTCCTCCAAGTTAGCAGAAATACTGGTCATTAAATATTTCCCCACATTGTGTTTATCTCAGCTAGTGCTATCTGCCTTTTGCTATCAAAGGAATTGGACCCTCTAGGCTTTTTGTCTCCTCACCATGTTGCCACATGTAAGTTCTGCATGGTGCTGTTTTCCTTTTTAGGGCCCAGGACTTGGAAGGACAAAAGGTCTGCAAAATCCTTTTGTCCTATACTCAACTGGCAGACACACGCTCTAATTCTCCAAGACTTAGAGCTTAACAAAGCAGTATCAGGGAAATGACATATTTCTATAAATAATGCTGAATACTGCAAACGATATGCCTGAAAAATCACTTGATCATTAAACAATAGAAGATGCCTTCTGTAAAATAAATAAACCATGAAAGGAGAAGGCAAATCTTCAATTTAAGATTAATATGTTCTGAACGGTCCAGGAAGATGTTGGCCAAGTGCGAAGATACTCTGTGTGTCATACACCTTTGAAAGATCCTGCCCCCGAAGCAAAACTGAAGTCAGTCTGACACCTGATTCATACCAACAGGCAAGACAGAGAAATCTCCAGCCCTGGCTCAACTAGGCAGCAGACAGCAGGGTTCTTTATGGCGAAATCTTTTGACCATCATAAATTTTCATGCTCTGTACCTGGATACCATGGTGAATGGCAATAGATTAGATCCATTTTTCATTCTTCTCTGAGTCACTGTGTTAAAGGAACGTGACGCTTAGCAATCTAGTAATGAAAAAATAAAAACTCTGGAGTGTCTTGTTAGTATTCCTGCACATAGTTGGAGGAAAAAAGTTAACTTGCAGATAGGATAGCTCAATTAAGTGGAAAACACACATCCTAAAGAAAACCCAAAGCTAACTGCATAGTTTTGACCTAAAATGAATCAGATTTGATCTTAACTGGCTGGGCACCAAAATATATATTCTATTATTTTTTATCTTGCTGTGGTAATTAATGTAAGAAATGTTTCATGCCAAGTTAGCTTCGCCTGTAGTGTCCTCAGATTAAAGGAAAATGGAAATAGCATCTCTGTCAGAGTGGTTGCACAGTGCTCTCATCCCCTGAAGGAAACCCAAGCTCTGCTGACTTAGGAGACTTCAGCTTTTGATCATGAGTTATTGGATATCGACCCGTCATTCAGTCAGGGTTGCAGACTGACTGTCCTGAACTGAAACGGTTGGAATCAGATCACATCCAGGGGGAAAAGCTCTCCCAGCAAAACTTCCTTCCCATCTAAATCAAGCCTACAAATAGCGACTCACGTTTGTCAGACATTCATCAAATGTGACATGCTTCATGGAGCCAGGCCACGAAAACACAGGAACCTGTCATAATAACCTCATGTGAGACAGTAGACAATCCTGATGCTGTATGACATGCCGGGTAGCAGATATCGCACTTCCCGAAGAGGTGAGTGTAAAACTCGATCTCGTAGAAAGAGAAATTGTCACTCAAAAATTGGGAAAAAAAAAAAAAGACATCTATTTGATCCAATTAAAATGTACATTGATTACTGTCAGGCTGTGGAAACGCTGACACTCAGGGATTGATCCTGCTTGGGGATATTGCATAAAGCCGCAAGCCCCAAAACTGGAAAGGATCTGTCTTTCCAAACCCACAAGGAGTGGCTGCTAAATCCAGGCAAAATAAGTTCTCTGGAGTTACATAACTCAGCCAATCACTTGGTAGCACTACTGGTTTGGGCAATGATAATCACTAATTTTGTAATTTTCAGTACAGTGTGCTACCATTTGGACATTTTGGTATCAGCAGAGTTCACTGATCCTCCTGCAGCGAAGATTGGTCTGCAAGAATTTGGGCTATATAGGGAGATACTTTGCAAAAACACAGCAGACAAGACATGACGAGCAAGAGTATCCAAGTCCAGCTTGCTTCAACAGTACAGAAGGACTGCATCAACAAGTAATACAAGGGTTTGAGATGTGGCTGAAATCAACAGTGAAAGAAAAATACAATAAGACAGAATATATATATACACATATATATTTTTAAAGAAAGAGATATGTTTTTAATAAAACTGCTTCCTTTTCAAAACTAGGGAATGGCTTTGGAGAAAACTATTTTCCCCCCTAATGATTTGTCTCTCCTCAAAATTTTCCCTTTTTAAAGTTGGCATTTTCTTCCTTCATCATTTTTTATATCCCTCTCTTTCTACCTGCCTCATTTTTCCATAGGAGAAATAAGAAAAAAAAAATATGAAGAAAATGAAATTACAGCTGAAAACTTTTAGAAAACTTCCATGATAAAAATTTCAAATAAAGAAAAAATATTCTGATTTGGAAACTCAGAAATTGTAATAAAAATCATTATCTTTCGTTTTTAGCTGATTTACTAGAAAACTTTCATATCCATTAACAAGTTCGTTTATTTTCTTGTCCTGAAAGAAAAGAAAGATGGATGGTTTTGGTCTTGTTGGCTGTTTTTAGAGCTTGTTTTCCCATATGCCCATGTGCCAATTTGACTATATGTTGGGAGAAAAAAAAAAGATAAATAAAGTTCTAAGTATAGATAAGTCCATAGTACATGTACTATTGAAGTGAAAAGATGAGGGCTCCCAGTGAGTTGTTCAGGTGCCTGGTTGAGTCTAGTAGCGTCACATATGTGGATGTTTCAGTGCCAAAGACAGTACAAATGATACCTACATGTAGGTTCCTGAATGGCCCTGTTGCATATTACTCAGATTACATCCCCTTCGGTCTAATGAGATTGATTTTCCTTGTACCAGGTCATTCATCTTCAAAAAAAGAATACTAATATCTTGTGCAACACTTGAAAAATTCTATTTAATCCATTGACAAAATTACAGACACAAAATATTAAAACACATTGACCTATCTATCTAGTGGATTGATACATTTTTGATCAGTAGATGAAGCGCTGTTATATACCAGAAAAACATTCCAATTGACTGTCCAGAAGGATAAAACTCAGCCTTCCCCTAGAAAAAATCATGACTGCTCAACTGTGTCTTATGTCCTTTGGCACAACAGAGGATAGGTAATAGCTTACAGCTGATTTGCAGGTAAAACAATAGATGTCAGTAGTTTGCTGATAGAAATTTTTGCCCTTTGGATGGTCAAGTTCTAAATTACTATGACAGACATTCCATTGACCACCTATGACAGCACTATATAGTTAGAGATGGGTAACTGTGCCCACCCAGCAGTCTGTGAGCCAGAGGTTACAAACATCCCAAAACTGCAAGTCACCTTGGGAAAAACTCTACACGGAACTTCACACAGGCACATCTTTCTTCTTAACGCAAGATATAAGAGATCTTCTATACCGTGACAAAAATTTAGCAGCCCTCCCCCTTCCACCCTCGATTATTGAGAATTTGCAGCTCGAATGAGGCACCTTATGATTAATGCCCTGTGAGGAGGATGCTGTAAACAAAACATTATTTTGTATTGCAAATAAATGGGACTGCTAAGTACTGTGTAAATCCCCCCAGGTACCAATGGTCTGTAGCTCTGACAAAAATGCATTTGCAGAGCACTTAGTGTCAAGAAATCCCATCTCTTGGTGCCAAAGGGTTAAGAGTCTCTCCAAATCAGAGGATAAAGTCATTAAAATGGGCCATTACTGGAGGAAGAAGCAGCCCCAAGACTCCTTCCCCATTTCTTTGCTGGGTTAGCAGGACAAAGCGAAGAGGATAATACAGGTTTGACTGTACATAAAACAATAGTAAGCTCCGTAAGGAGTGAGGATTCCAAAGTAAATAGAATACTGAAAGTCAGGAGAGGCAAAAGTTAACTTAATATAAAATACTTGACCCCCAGGTAAGGCATTAAGATGCTGTTTTGGCAGCCAGAACTGATAGCAGACTTGCTGAAAGGGTATTGGCTTCAGAAAGAAGACAAATACAATCCTAATCCCTTTTTCCTGCCACACACTGGAGATGAGTGAAACCCAAGGGGGAAATTCTTATTACAGCAAATAGGTGAAAGTCCAGAGGAAAAATTAAGTCAACTTGACAATTTAAAAATTTCCTTTCAAGCATGAAAGGTGGATGAAAACAGAAGGTTATTTTTAAATCCAAACCACAGTATTTTGTATCTGTTAATATCACTGCCAAAGAATAAGGGACACAGGAAAAAGAGTTCATAATGAACCCAAGCTTCATCTCACTGGAATGAAGCCAGGACAAAATAACTTTTGTCAGACAAGCAATATTAGAAAATCTAATACAAGAAAGAGACATTTTTTCTTCTTCCCATCAGGGGCAGTGAGACCTGGCGGTTTATCCACAGCTTTCTGGGTGAAGATGCAAACCAAGGTAAAATCTGCTTACCCCTGACTTTTCTGGGGTAAGGAATATACAGCCCAATGTTCCTCAGAAAAAATGGATTGCTTTGCTGTTTTGTTCATGTTCCTCCTGATTTATTCCTCTGCAGACAAAAGAGGGTTAGGAATAATCAAAGTTTGCCACCAGCATATCTGTACTATTCCACAAATGAAAGATCTTGAGCTTGGTAGAAAACACCTACACTGTGGGCATTTGCTTAACTCTTATGGATCTTAACATGTGTTTGAAAATGCTCAGGTGTGCCAGAACCTAGAAGTATTAAATCTTGCTTCTGCAAGTGGAAAAATTGCAATCCACACCGAGTTAGAGTGAAGTGATTGTACAGATGGAATTACATCCTACACACAACACACAGCCAGATACTCTCTGATCCTGAATCTTGGGCTCAAGTGCCCTCAGCTCCTTTCTGATGTCCCATGAGCCGCACTTCTACTGTTCATTTTGGGGGTGGAAAATAATCCCCCCTTTCCAAAGGCATTGTAGTTTGGGTTTACATCAACACAAGCATGATAGTGGCAGTGAAGATTATATCTGGAGCCAAAATAACTGGTTTGGGGATGAAATATGAACTGCTGAAATCACATCATAGAATCATAGAATTGTCTAGGTTGGAAGGGACCTTAAAGATTATCTAATCCAGCCATCAACCTATCTCTGACAAAAAAAAAAAAAATAAGAAATAGGAAATAGGAAATAAAAATTACTAAACCATATCTAAGTCGAGAGACTTAGATAGATTGTATCATTGGGCCGATATTAATGGTATGGGCTTCAACAAGGTCAAGTGCCAGGTCCTGCACTTGGGCCACAATAACCCCATGCACTTCTACAGGCTTGGGGAAGTGTTGTTGGAAAGTTGCCTGGCAGAAAAAGACCTGGAGGTTCTAGTTGACAAGCAGATGAATATGAGCCAGCAGTGTGCCCAGGTGGACAAGAAAGCCAATGGTATCCTGGCTTGTATTAGAAATAGTGTGACCAACAGAAGTAGGGAGGTGATTGTCCCCTTGTACTCAGTGCTGGTGAGGCTGCACCTTGAGTATTGTGTCCAGTTCCAGGCACCTCAATACGAGAGACATCAAGGTGCTGGAGAGAGTGCAAGGGAGGGCAACAAAGCTGGTGAAGGGCCTAGAGCATAAATCTTATGAAGATGAAGAGAGGTTGAAGGATATGGGACTGTTTAGTTTGAGGAAGAGGAGCCTGAGGGGAGACCTCATCACCCTCTCATCACAACTACTTGAAAGGATATTGTAGAGAGGTTGGTACTGGTCTCTTCTTACAGGCAATTAGTGACAGAACGACAAAGAATGGCTTCAAGCTCCAACAGCGCAGGTTTAGACTAAACATTAGGAAAGAAGTTGTTGGGCATTGGAATAGGCTGCCCAGGGAGGTGGTTGAGTCACCATCCCTGGACATGTTTTAGAGTCGTTTAGATGTGGTGTTGGGATTATGTTGTAGGTGAGAACTTTGTAAAGTAGGGTAGATGGTTAGATTCAATGATCCCAAGGATCTTTTCCAACCAAAATGATTCTATGATTCTATATTCCTGAGGACCATGTCTACCTGTCTTTTGAACGCCTCCAGGGATGGTGCCTCAACCACTTCCCTAGACAGCCTATTCCAATGCTTGATAACCCTTTTGGTGAAGAAATGTCTCCTAGTAAACCCTCCCCTGGTGCAACTTGAGGCCATTTCCCCTTGTCCTATCTCCTGTAACTTGGGAGACGAGAACGACCCCTGCCTCTCTACATCCCTCTTCATGTAGCTGTGATAAGGTCACGAGTGTGATAAGGTCTCCCCTCAGCTTCCTGTTCTCCAGACTGAACATAAAAATTGTGCTCCAGACCTCTCACCAGCTTTGTTGCCCTTCTCTGGATCTGCTCCAGCAACCTCAATGTCTTTTTTGTGGTAGGGGGCCCAAAACTGGACATAGTACTTGAGGTGAGGCCTCACCAGTGCCCAGTACAGAGGGACAATCGCCTCTCGGGTCCTACTCACCACACTGTTCCTGATACAGGCCAGGATGCTGTTGACCTTCTTGGCCACGTGGGCACACTGCTGGCTCATGTTCAGACTGCTGTTGACCAGCATCCCCAGGTCTTTTTCTGCCAGGCAGCTCTCCAGACATTCTTCCCCAAGCCTGTAGCATTGCAGGGGGTTGTTGTGACACAAGTGCAAAACCCAGCACTTGGCCTTATTGAAATTCATCTTGTTGATCTCAGCCCATCCATCCAGCCTGCCCAGATCCCTCTGCAAAGCCTTTCTACCCTCCAGCAGGTTGTCACTGCCAACCAGCTTGGTGTCATCTGTGAACTGTATCTGCATCCTTTCTTGATGTTCCAGCAAGTGGTTACTTGACTTTTTTTCCCCCCACTGAAGAGCCAGATGTCTCTTTCCATTGAGGGAGGAAATCAAAGCAGACCACCTTGCTCAAGGAGCAGCATGAGCTCTAGACACATATGGCTGCCATAAAAGCATGCCCTACAATGAGAAAAGATATGATGCTGAGGAGCAGGGAGATGCCAGAGGAAAAGAAACTGCATCTCAGGGACTGGAAGAAGGAGTTTTGCTCTTCCTTTGTAGACCCCAGGGGAGCCGAAGTGTCGTGGCAGATAAGATGAAAGAATTGGTTTGGAAATCTGTTTTGCTGCTTCTTGCAGAGGTCACCAAGGTGGAGAAACATGTCCATTTCTAGGGGCAGTTTGTGAACTTAAGGCAGAAGCTGTGGAGACTTTTGCAGAGATAATTGTCTGGAGGAGAGAACATAAATTAAAATTCTAAAATGGAAAACATGGCAGACACTCCTAATACCACGTTTAAATGTCTCTGTCAGCAGATATGCTGGATTATAATTTGCTACCTCAGATAGCAAAAGGATGACCATCCAATAAATAGAAAAAATATCATCCCCAATCTTAAGAAAATGCTACTGGAACTTTCCTCATCAAGACAGGAATCCATCTGTTGGTATATTTTTATGATTTTCCTTAATATGACTTATAGTTGACTTATAGATGAGTATGAAATATGTGTACCTTAGCTAGCATGATGGGATGTAGTGTTACATAGATAAAGTTAATTACATAATTGCTACCATGAATTGCACTGTAATCTTATTAATACACAGTAAATATTTGCAGGATTGTGGCCTAAACTGCTACCTCATGCAAACTTTCCCCAAATCCTAAATTATTCTTTTTGAAAAACTGCTCTTCTTTGACAGCACCTAATTAGAGAATTGCCTGATGGAGAGGTCTATATGATTATCTATATGAGTACATAAATATTCATATAAATAAACATATAAATATCTACAGATGAATATATAAATATCTTTACATAGAGACATTTGAATAAACATTAAAACACGTCTTGGTTTCAGCAATGTCAACAAAATTATAACTAGGATGCAGAACAAACTTCCAGTTAGTTTGGTTTTTAAGATTTGTCGGCACAAATTCATCCTCCTTAATTTTATATATTTAGTAAATAGCTGTAAGTTAGGAATTGGTCACCCTTCAAATTCTCTATAGTTGAGAGAGAGAAAGAGAGGAAGACACTCTTTGAGAGGGTGACTGATCCTTTTTGGGTTGATAGGCACTCTCTAGGTGCCTATCTTTTCTCCTGCCTAAGCAGCCAATGTAGGATTACTTCTTATTTAGCATGTTGGATAAAAAGGTAGAAGATTAATTTGTTCCCTAGTTCCAAATTCCTAGATCAGCCAAATAAAACAATGCCTTTCCTTATCTGGTGCAGATCAGGGGAAAGGTGTTTAAAGCCAGTGAATTTTGTCTGATTTGCAGCAACTTATCTTGAGACAGGCATCTGAGGCTACTGACATCAATTCTAGAGGTGTCACATACCATGACTAACCTCAGACATTAATGTTATAACTCTCTGACACCTGAAGTTACATAGAATCATAGAATAGTTTGGGTTGGAAGGGACTTTTAGAGGTCCAACTTGCTTGCAATGAGCAGGGTCATCTTCAACTAGATGAGATTGCTCAGAGCCCGATCCAACTTGACCTTGAAAGTGTCCAGGGATAGGGCATCTACCACCTCTCTGGTCAACCTGAGGCAGTGTTTCACCACCCTCAGTGCAAAAAACCTTCCCCTGTTATATAGTCTAAATCAACCCTCTTTTAGTTTAAAACCATTACTCATTGTTCTATTCCTACAGACCCTATTAAAAAGTCTGTCCCCATCTTTCTTATAAGCCTCCTTCAGGTACTGAAAGGCTGCAGTGAGGTCTCCCTAGAGCCTTCTCTTATCCAGGAAGAATAACCCCAATTCTCTCTGCCTGTCCTCACAGCAGAGGTGCTCCAGGCCTCTGATCATTTTTGTGGCCTCTTCTGGACCCACTTCAACAGGTCCATGTCTTTCCTGAATCAAGGGCTCCAGAGCTGGATCCAGTACTCCAGGTGAAGAGAGATATATGAAATGGTCCTCTCCCTCATCTTATCATTATATGCAATTTTCCACTCATCTGAGTGAATCTTAGAATTCCTTTCAAAATCCTCTTAAAATTCAAGCACATCCAGCATGAAACACAGCAGGTTTTTACCAATTGCTAACAACACTTTGCAGTTCAGGACAGAAACTGATTTAAGTCTGAACTAGACACCTAGGCTCCATCATGGATAACAGAAAGAGGTAAACACCTTCAGAGGGCAATTAATCCGCAGACTCAGTCTTGTTTTTGGTAAAGTGAAAGTAATTTTGGGATGGATATGAAATGTAGGACTGTCTTGCAACAGTGATAAATATAAGGAGAGGTGTCATGAGACACGAAGAGTGAAGATAACAGTAGAGCTGCTGAACATCTGAACTAAGAGTGTACAGGCTGGACATTCATCTCATCTAACATCTAGTTGATGAGATGGAAAGAACTGAGGGTTTGTTTACCTGGTACCCAGTACTGGTAGGATGAAAAACCTATGGCATGTGCCCATGTGTGCCATCAAGTTTAGTAAAAACCTTGATAATTAATTAGTTTAAAGCCTTACTTTTAGTCAGCTTAAGTGAAATTAGATTAATTCCATACCAGATATTTCCTATGGAGTCATATTTGCTTAATTTAACTATTGAGTTGGGAATTCATCACAGTACTTCAAAAATTCTTCTACTTTATAAGCTCAGGGAATGTAAGGCCTGGAAAAAGAGTAGTAGCTCACCTGATCTAATCACTTGGATTATCATCAGCTATTTGCTGCTACACAATTATAACTGTACTGGACCCAGGCACTTGGTTTTGCTTAAACATATTCTTGGATATATTTACTTTTCAGTCTTGAACTGAAGGCATCAAAAGCAAGAGATTTCCCCTCCTCTCTGTATTTTGTTCTGAGATTTAATTCCCTTCTCCACTATAAATGTGCACCTTTTTCCCCATTTGAATTTGCCTGGCTTCAGCCACTGACTCTCGTTAAGACTTTATCTTCAAGATTCAAGATCCTTTTACAAGCCAGCATATTTCCCTTAGGAGGCAACTTGCACATGGTCACAAAGGAAATATATAACAGAGCAAGGAACCAAACCTTAGACTCTGAAATCTCAGGATAATGCACAGATCATCAGCTCATCTGTGCTGTTGACAGCACTTTGGAGAATGGGGATGAATAATGCTTATTAATGCAGCATGCAGAAAGGGGTTTACAGGTGAGACTGTGACAAAGGACAGCGTTACCTCTGCTGCTTCCAGTCACACGCCGACTGCTGAGTTGCTGCTGGGGGACAACAGAAGAGACCTGGTTATAAAGGACAGAAATTGCTCAGGAATTCAGCTCTATATGGCTCTGGCCTCTCATGAGGCGGGCTATTTCCCACATATCTGCTTCAACCTCACGTAACAGCAAATGCCTATTTTGATTGTCCTCTGACTTTCATTGACCAGATGATGCTATCTGCAACACTGCAAGACCTGGGTGCCCACGAACCTGGCATCCCTCCTCCTCCTCCAGCTTCCGTGGCTGGCACCCTCGGTTATTACAGCAAACACCCATGAAAGGGCATACAACTTTTAAGGAAAGTGGCACCTTTCATGTATGAGAAAGCACCTTCCCCCTCCCTGGAACTTCACCTTGCTGTTGTGAACTAACGCTGTGCTCTCTGTCTGCTGCAGCCCCACATAAAAAGAAAATTGTTTCTCATAAATTACTTCAGAAATGCACATTGCATGTTAATTGTAAAATAAACAGTTTAAATTCATTTCATTGAGCACAACATCAGAAAGAAAATGAGCCAACTGCAGTAGATTATTTTTGTTGGATAGGTTTCAATCATCTTTACTGATGCCCTTCATTCTTCTCCTGATTACCATCACTAAAAACCCCCATAGCAAATTTCATCTGAGTATCTAAAAATAGAGATATTTATAACTTGGCTGTTTTTGTCTCACATCTCTCCTCCCCCTTTCCTCCTTGCATTTCTGATCAGACTTATTTCAGACCCTGGTGAAATATGTAAAGCACCCACGCAAGGACTGTGTAAGGGGGAGATTCTGGAGAGCTTCACCACCACCTTCTCTATCTGCACAGTAGCTGGCCAAAGGAGCATCCTCACTGCATTCCCAGTCCCTCATCCAGGGGTTGTCATGCCACAAGACTTGTTCTCTCAGCTGTTTATGCAAACATTGCCTGTTACTAGTCAGATCCAGCCAAGTTAGCAAAGACTTCCTAATTGAGTTAAGATTAAGCTAACCTAGTTTGTTGTCACTACAGAGACAGAAAAGGAGATGACACAAACAGTGCATGGGGCAGGCCAGCAAGAGCAGGAGAGAATAAATGGGGTTGGACAGGGAAGAGCAGCTTCTTCAGCTACTTGCACCATAGCCACGGCAATATGTGATCAAGGCCTTAGTGCATGTCCTCGTTTGGAATAAAAATGGCACAGCTCTATTGACTTCACACTGACAAGGAGCCGGCTGACAAGGTGGATGCAAAAATAGCAAGTTTTGCAAGTCTCAGAGATGGGTGAATGTCACCCTTCTAAGTTTCCCTTTGATTTTTCGGTTGACATCCCAAAAATTAAGCAATTCATACTGAAGCCAGGAGTCTACACGTTGAGCCTACATGATCACTTTGTAGGTTGTAAGTCATACCTTAAGGCACAAGATAACTTGAAACTTAGCCCAGGCTTGTTTAAAATTCAGCTCAGGTTCATAAAACTACAAACCTCAGTGAACCCTTTGAACTTGGCTCAATTGTAGGGTTTGAACAGTTCAGGTCTAAACACATTTAAAATATTATATTTTTTTTTTCCAAAAGGAGCCTGGGCAACAATTGAAAGCCTTGGGAAAAGTTCCTCTGCATAGGAAAATAGCTAATGCATCAAGTTATGGTTTCTTAATGGCATTCAATTAACACATCACCGTTGTTAGTTGATTAAAAATTAACTGTGAATACACATTTAACATTTAGTACTTACAAATGTTCCTTGATTTATTAAAATTGTCAGGAGTTAAGGAGTCTTGGGATAAGCAAGGAATATTTTCTTTGCCTATTTTGGTAACTCCGTAATGAAGCAAGCAGCTTTTAATAGAGAGTTCACACTTGCTGAAAACTTTCCTGTAAAGCACATTATAAATCATCCTTCACATCTTAAATGCTCACTCTGCTAAATTCATGTGATTTGTGAAAGCGCGTATCGGTTACTAGCAGTTGTGCTGGAAGAAAACCCCTTTTTCATGAGTACAAAAGAAAGGAGTGTTGTTCAGAAGATTCCTTCAGGAGGTGCAGCTGTTTCCACTCACATCTGTGTTTGCTAATGGGGAATCTTCTCCACACTGACTTTTTTGGGTTGCAATACACCAACAAATGCCACCATGGGTTCCTTCGCAGCACAGCATCCTGGTGCATCAACAGGGCAAGAGGCGACACCACCAGCAGAAGGAAAGCTCAGGAGAAGCATGTCCTGCACGGCGATGTGCATCCTCCGCATGGAGGGTTTTCAAGAGACTGGCAAACCTGCCCAACCTCTGGCGCTATTTACAGGACCACCTCTGGCAGACCTGCTGATGCAGACAGCCAGCATTCCCATCGTTTGACACCAGAGTAATTCCTCCCTTAAGTGTGATCTTCCTAAACTTGGACCTGTCAGTGCTGATGCTGTATCCAGGGCTGACTCTGACTGCACGTGCAGTTACAGCAATCACATGTTCAAACAGACATTTAAGCCTCTGAAGAAATATTTGTACTCTCAGATGTGGCTAATGTGTTTATTGAAGCAGGTCCAGGCAATGACAGGCATGAGGACACTGCGGAAATAGAAACAGTCCAACCAAGAAGTAGCAATAGCAGGGCAAGTTGCTCAACATTTCAGCTGAAGAAGTCAGGGGGAAGAAGGCTTTCCTCCTACCTGAGCAGTGACATTTCAGATCTGCCTGCTTTAGTCCACAATTGTGCCTCTCTGATTAAGTCTGTGACATATGGATGCAGATCATGAAAACAAGACCCCTACAAAGTGAGCATTTGGTCACCCTGCTCCTGAGATGCTGACAAAAAAAAAATAAATCTTTTAAACACAGAAGTTGGTTTCCAACACTATAATTTTCTGCCTTTGCTCTCCCACACTGCTCTACCCTCAGTATACACAAATACAAACGAGAAAAAGAAAACAACAACAAAACAAAATAGAACAGGAAAAAAAAGGAAAAGCTTGGGAGTACTTTATATCACATCCCCCTCTGATTTGCTCCCGGGGAACACAGCAGTGTTCTTCCCTGGTTCTGCACCTAATGAAACTCTTGTCATGATGCAGGGATTAATCTGATTATTTATTATTTGCATTAGGATGATACCATCTGCCCTTCCCTCCCCTCTCCTCTCTCCTTCCCTGCATGATTAGGGATCTATTGTGTTGAGCAAGACGGGTACCGTGTTAAGGAAAGGCTGTTATCCCTGTTTCAGGGAAGGTAAGTGAGGTGGGGAGAATTTCATGATTTAGACAGAGCTCGCTGAAGCACAGTCAAAAGCATCCTGTCCGTTTCTGTGGGCTCTGGATCGGCCTCTAAGCATGAGACTGCTCTGCATAAGACATCCCTGTGAGATAGAGATTTAAATTGGCTCCAGAATAGCTGAGTGTCTGCATCGCAGCATCACCACCTGAAGAGATGCTAGTTCTGGCTGGGGGAGCAGACTGGCCATCCCAGCTTGGTGCTGGTAAACTGAGGTCCTGAATCCTCCTCGTCCAGACCCAGTTCAACATACTGCATTCCAGGCTGTATTGACCAAATATCACCACAAATCCCCCAGATAACCTTCCTCCATTCACCCAGGAAGCAGTAAAATGAGAAAATAATGCTTCCGTTCATAAACTCTACCACTCTCCAGTCTTAAAGTACCTCTGCCATGCCAATAAAACAGGGCTCAGGATGAATCTGAAAGTAAGGCATAGCTTTTGCTTTTGTCTCTTTGCAAGTCTTCTCCCACATTTAGCATGTCCTTCATCATGTCTAAAAATCCAGTTTATCTCGTAATTACGTGAATAACCACTCTGTAGAAAAAGCAAAAACCATTGCTTTATATTACTAACAGCGAAACTTCTAAACACTCCGGCAGAAATGCTTCTTAGTCATCATTTTTAAAATGAAGAAACTTGTATCTAGAAGTTAGGAGAGAAGTTTTTTAAGACATCTTTTAATATAGGAGAAAGAGAGCACCAATAACCCCTTTTGCCAAGTGAGGGCACTGTCTTTCACATGGTTAGAAGCCCATGACCACACTCCCAGAGCCTCTCCAGATACACCCTACTCTTTTACTAGACTGGTCTCATCTCACCATCTTCCCACCTGAACCACATCTTTGTGGTTACCGGCATTTACTGCTTAAGTCTCAAGCTGACATTCTTCAAGAAAATGAAGGGAAAAAGGCTTACTCACCCCAATGCTCTTCATGTAACGTGTATGACAGAGCTTATGTGCCTCGGAGACAGAGAAGGATCTACCCAGGCAACAAAAAAATCTCACAGAAAGTAGGTATTTGTCAGTTTGTGAGATAAAAAGCACATCTCCACACACACACAGAACAGCACAGAGCATTATCGACGGGAAGGAGGGGGCCCAAATAATTTCAGGGGAGAAAGGGCCCTGCTATGTCCCCTCCATGGGCTGCCCTGGGAGAGTGTTACCCCACCATGGTGAGTCATGGGAGCTGCTCTCTGGAGAACCCCGGAGATAGAGATGGGTCGCTGCCCAGGGATACATTGTGAGGGGCATGGGGAGAGTGGTTTTTGGGACTGAATGGGACTTATTATGTGATGTTTACAGGAGGAAAAAGAGAAGGTGGGAAAGGGGGGGATCAAAACAGCCACCTGTGGGTAATATTTACTGGGCAGGGCTCTTGCCTGGATCTTCTCTGTGTGTGCATGTGTGACAATGCATGCAAGGGGTCTTGTACCTCCAGTACCTCTGGAGGTACAAGAGGTCCCCACTCTCTGGAGTGGGGCTGTGGCTGCAGAGCCTCCTATGCCCAGACACCAGCAATATCACATTTTATACGTATTTTGCACTGACAGATCTGCACTGACTGCCCCCTGATCAGACAGAGAGGGCACACGATGAGGCTGTCGATGCTGACTGTCTTTGTGCGAGTGTTCTGTGTGTTTGTGGTCTGCATGAATCAAAATACATGTCTATATAAATACATATGCTGTCCATGTGTGTTTGTGCCTGCTGGGAATACAAGCTCAGTCTCTCTCCTGGTTGGACCTGGGACATGGATCTGCAGCAGCCTTGGCTCTGCTGGTCTGCCAAGTTAAGTCTTTCCCCAAAAATATTCTCAAGCCACCAAAAAAATACAGGAGTGCCATAAGCTAACCTGCAGCAAATTCAATGATCTCAGTACTTGGAGTCAGATTTTGGAGGTTCAGAGAAGCTTGTTAATGCTCTGTTTGATATGCTTCACCCACCACATCCGAGGAAGGGAATGAGAAGAGGAGGTACCTTCGGACAGTCCTGCCAGGGCAATGGACAGGGGGCCCTTTCTTTTCAGTTGAATGGCTCCAAGCACAATTGCATGGAACAGTTTATGGTGCAAAAGGAACGATAATAAGAATCTAATGTGGAGGAAATTTTCTCTCTCTCTCCACCAAGCTGATACTGCTTGGCGCTTTCATTTTTTACTCTTTACCTCCAAGCTGACTGCAATGTCTTCTGATGGAGGCATTGAGACAAGTACCAGCTGGGTGCCCAAATATCTCTGAATATCTCTGTGGACATAGCTCCGAAGACACTGAGCACTCAAAATTCAAAGTGGGGTTAGATTTCTCCAGCTGCAGAAAAATTTTTCTAGCTCTCTTCCCCAGACAGTCTCCAAGTCTAGAGTCAATGAGATGTTTAGAGCAATTGGAGTCTCTTATTTCATATTCATTTGAATGAAAACAGCCTGGAACCTAGGACAGCTCACTTTTTGGTTAAAAAGCTAGACTTGTTTTACCTATGAAAGAGGTATTGACTGAAGTAAGGTGTTGTTGCTGATACTGAAGACATCAGGAATGGTTCAAGTTGCACCTATCAGATTCAGAGGCTTAATTTTGCCTAATTCCTGGATCTCCTGGGGTTTAGGCAGGAGTTAGCCAACCCACTGTTCAAATTTAGGGGTGCTCAGGCTGTGTTTTTGGGGTAAAAGCATGATTCCCAAGGATTAAACAGTTGAAAGTAGGAGTGGTTGGGATGGCAATTTGAGACTACGTTTGGCACCAATGGCCTTCTTTGGGAGTGCTCCCGAGATGCAGTTGTGAGCAACAGAGCAATGGGTTTGCAGGCAGTGTTTGCAATCAGAAAAGGTTTCATCTCATCTAGTTTTTTCCCATTTCACTGGGTAGCAGTGAACCTGCAGTTGCCTGGAGTCACCCAGGCTCCCTCCAGTGACAGAGGTGACCAGAAGGGACTCCTTCTGTAGTCTATGCAGCATGAGTTACCTTCTTCATGTTTTGTGTCTGTCTTTCCCCTGTAAGAAGGAACCTGGATTACATCTTAGAATAAGAAAAGGAAAGGCTTAAAAGATGTATCTTGTTTAACACAACGCTCTTTTTTCCCAAAGCCCTATCCTAACCAGCATGGAATGTAAACTAGAGAAAATTTTGGGAACTCATTTCCCAAATGGGAAATGGGACCACTCATTTCAAGATCTTACTGTGTAATTGGAAGATGCTCCTTAGCACAATACAGCTTGTTAATTATGAAGCATTACGTCAGACGAGGCCTGATTTTTGACATCTTGACAATGGTGGCGATGGTGTACACAACTAGTCCTGCCTCAACACATGGGACCATTCGTGTGATGGGATCCACCCAGGGCTACGAGTGACTCAGTGTGAATCCAAACCCGACACCGAACATTTATAAGAGGGGATGAGGTGACTCAGGGCTTTGTAACAAAACGCAGAGTTTTTCCAAGCCTCCGGCTACCTGCTTTCATCTCACTGCTGTCAGCCGCTGCGGGAAAGTCAGCACGGCCTGACAGCTGCTCGGAGACATCCTAACCAAGGGGGTGATGTTGGAGGTCTCCTGGTGGACACCACCCGGGAAGGCAGCCGCCATAGAGGAGTGGTGGCCCCCGGGTCGGGGTCAAAGCGTGTCGGGTAGCGCCAAGAAACTCCCCAAGTCCTCGCAGCATCTTCTCCAAGGGGAAAGGCACATCCCGACCGGCCGGGCGTGAGGAGGACAGAGCATCCCCATCAGCATGCACGACCCAAAATAATCCACCCCCTCCCCCTTCCCCGACAACTTTTGGCTCACCAGTGAGGCCTAAACCATGTATTCTTCCGGGAGCGCAGCAAACCCGGAGACCATAATTAAAATATGTTAATCTGCACTGGGCACTTACCCATGGATAAACACTTCCATTTGGCACAATTTCCTGCAGTCTTCTTCTGAGATTTGAGACTGATCTCAGAACCCTGCTCTTTTCCCTTTTGACATTTTTTGGTCTTACTTTTGAGCCAAAAAAAAATTTAAAAAGAAAAAAAAAAAAAAAAGGGGAAAAAAAAAGAAAAGGAAAGAAAAATAAAAAGAAAGAAAAAAAGAGGAAGGAAAAAACCTAGAAATTGACACCTGTTTTTTTTCATAAGCTTTGTAATTCCAGTTCATTTTTACTGGGGGGTGGGGGAATGCTGTAGCTAAGCTATGCGTTCATTACAGCCAGGGGGAAAAAATGAGGTTGGCTCCCAGTTTTGCTTATGTTGTTAAAAGAGCCTCTGAAGCTGCAGTTCTGGAACAGGTCTCCTCTTTCTTTGAAAGCATGCTGTTTGATAGACTGTCATTTGTCCCCTCCTTTCAGAAGAGCCAGCTGGCAGCTAAGTGCTAAAGCCAGTGACTTGCATGTGTTTTTCTGACATTTAACAAATGGGAACAGCTTGCAAATCTGCATTAACTCACTCTGTCTCACAAATAATCATCGGCTACGCGGTGTAGACATTCGGAACATTAGCGCAAACACAAAAGGGAGCGGGAGTCTGTGGGAAAAACAAGTTGGCAAATAAAAGATGTTTTACTAAGGGACAGATATAGCTTTTTTTTTTTTTTTTTTTTTTTTGGTTCAGATGGAGGGTTCGGATACAGATCCTGAGGGTGGGGGTGGGTGGAGGTGGGAGTGGAGCCTGGCGAAGGGAACTAATCCTCTCCCCCGAAACCGTGGGGGAAGCTACCGGATTTGCACCCGAAATGAGAGCTTCTTTCAGCTCCCCATTCACCAGCGTTTATCGGCGGAGCATTTTCATTTTGGAGCCACCACCTGAGATAGTCTGAGGAAAACACAGAAAGTGCACCCAATGCCAAGTTCCTTCCTCCCCAGTGCTTCTGTGGGGGAGCTCATAGATGGCCCCCGAGTTCTTCTCTTTGTCAATTAACATAAGAGTCTGTTACTGGGATAACGAATACTATGGGATGGTTCGGGTAATAAAGGAGCTCGGATAAACACAACACATGATCAGTTCTGAGGCTAAAATATAGCAAGTGAAACATTTACCTTCTAGGCTTAGAGAGTTGTTTTTTTCACTTGAAAAAGAAATGGATATTTAATTCCTTTAGCCTTTCTGAAAACTACAGCCACAGGTTTTAGGGAGGAAGGAAGGAAAATCCAGCTCTTGTTTCACTTTAACCAGTCTTTTTTTTCACCACTTCTGGGGACTGAGAAAGGCACATCTTCAGGTAACAATGTGGATCCTTTCCCCTGCACTAAAAAAACCCAAACCTTTCCTCTGTCAGGTCACACTCTTCTTGTAGGTTGAGATGACATGAAGCACATGTAAATGATGGGAAAGCCTCATGTAAGGGCCATGTTTTGGGACAGATTGGGGTGTTCATCTTCCTTTGTAATAGCACCCAGGCCTGGACTCCAGAATTTAGACCAAAACACTTCTCTTGATGAAGCTACGGAATAAGTCCTGTGTCTGGGAGTCATCACAGCTTCATGACACCTGCAAGGGCATCTCTCAAGGCCGTGAATAGCGAGTTGCAGTACCAGAGTTGGTCCCCCTTCTAGGACAGAAGAAAAAACACTGCAACACTGGCACAGCTGAGCCGGTGCTCAGGCAGGTGATGTGATTTCCAGACAAATCCACAGTACCTGGTGGATTTGAGTGCCATTAAAAATCACTTTGCTGAGTGGGCAGGTACGTTACTTTGCATTACTGGTAGCTGAGAAGAAAACATGCCTTGGCTGCCTCCGAGCAGCACACTAACATTTCAGAAAGTACCACTCACTGTGAATGCATTCACATCTCTGAGATAATTTAACAGAGAGGATATAAACTACACACTGTAATGCTTTGCCTCTGAGTTACCCTGCCCAATGCTAGTTGCAGTTTAAAATACTGAATATATGCAAGTTTTTTAATGCCAAAAAAGCCTAGAATCAATCCTTGTGCCAGCTGTCCCACCAGGCAGGATTCAGCAGCTCTGAACACCCCGTGAGGACAGGGCCCTTCGGGAACATGCCTGGCTTATAGGCAAAGCCTCCGTGTGCTCAAGAAATGGTGGGCAGTTTGACTCTTCTCCCGTGAGAAGCAAAAGCAGCCCCATAGCTTCCTGGGTGTGCCAGAGCAGGTGAGTGCTCCCTGGTCCATAAAACCCCTCTCAGAAAGAGCAGCAGAGCCAGAGGCTGTATTTCCCCCCACCAGAACATCTGCAGGCATGCTCTTTGCTTTTTGGGCACTAAAGAGACAGGATTTTAGGCAAAGAGGTGTTATTCAAGGATAACACCTTGTTTTATATTTATATAATTCAAGGATAACACCTTGTGTTATAGAGATGATTCAAGGATTGGAGCACCTCCCTTATGAGGAGAGG